>JAPYZF010000101.1:0-257134 GCA_030523045.1 Meteorus cinctellus | reverse complement strand
TTGTCGCTCAACAATATCAATGTATGACAATATCTCGCATAAAACGGCGTCGGATAAATCATTTATTGTTGCCATTCTGCTGTTTGTCTGCAACAATTGGATACATTAGTACACAGAAAATATGAACGATATGTATTCGAGGTTATGTTGATGAACTTGGTGTATATCTACGTGTTTATTTATTTGTGTACGCACATCCGTATTATATTCGTGAATGCATATAGAAGGGCTGATTTTCGGATATCATCGGCCATCTCCGACTTACTTGACCCTAATGATCTAGCTTCATGATTTCTACTCATGATCTATGAAAAATACAAAAAAACTTGTTTGGAGTTATGAGAATTTTTCGGAATTGGTGGCGCTATCTCCGTGATTTTACTATGAACTGAAATAAAACTTTTTGAAAATTATCTCATTTTTCAAAACTGGCGCCACCAGTCTCCAACAGTACAACAAGTAGATATATATATATGTAGAATCAACGACCGGAGTTTACACAGAGAAATCATACAAATTATCTGGCAAATAACAATCATCCAATAGCATTTGATGAATTACCGTTCATTATAATTCGTCTTTTCCATTAATCGATCGCAAAATGGTAATTATTTTTTACTATTTTCACAATAATCGTGTCAATGTTCATAACAATGTTATGCTAACCTCAAAATATAATTACTATGTATAAATGGATTGCTTGTACATAACCTCATTTTTATCATCAATATTTGAATGTTGTTGTTTGTTTTTAGTATTCATTGATACATAAAACTGAAAATGCACATGAGGACAGTATTTGGACGTGTGCTTGGGGTAGACCAAAGAAGAAGGAAACACACTTGGAGAATGATGACTCTCGGTGATTAGAATGAATTAATTGAAAATGTTTTATTGTATTGGAGCGAGCGTGTGAGATGAAGAGAATGAATCGATGTCTTGGTTTGTTATACAGAGATTCAATGCAATCAAATAGCGAGGAAACCACTGAATATATTGTCACAGGTTCTGTTGATGATACTGTTAAAGTATGGGAGCAAAAAGAAGGGAGTTTGAAATTAAAACATAAATTAACTGGACATTCACTTGGTGTTGTGTCAGTTGCTATAAGTTCTGATGGCACCAGTAGGTTCTTTTATTCTTCATGAAAACTTTTATTGCCAATTGTTTATTACAAATGTAATTTAATGAATATAATTTTGACTTATTTCAATGTTTCAGAATGTGCATCAAGTTCATTAGATTCGAGTTTGAGACTGTGGGATTTAGAATTGGGTGAAAGTATTATGAATGTTGAAGTGGGTCCAGCTGATATTTGGACTGTAGTCTTTTCACCTGATGATAAATTCATTGTTTCGGGTAGCCATGCTGGGAAAATTCACATGTATCACACAGAAAGTGGTAAACAAGAACAATCATTAGACACTCGAGGTGGGAAATTTACTTTGAGTGTTGCCTATGTGAGTTTTTGAGATGTTAAATGAATAATATGAACAATTCATTCATATTAATTTATCAATTATTTTGTAATCTTATTCATCCATTCCTCTTTTCATATATTAATTAATTCAGAGTCCAGATGGAAAATACATTGCGAGTGGAGCAATTGATGGAATAATAAATATTTTTGACGTGGCATATGGAAAAGTATTGAGAACTTTAGAAGGTAAATTGATTCCTTACATATTTCCACTCGTAATTTTATCAATAACTTCATGACATAAACAAAGTTGTTTCTATTAATTTTTAGGTCACGCTATGCCTATTCGGTCGTTGTGTTTTTCACCAGACTCTCAATTACTTCTAACAGCGTCCGATGACGGTCACATGAAACTGTACGATGTGTAAGTAACAAACAAATGGTATAAGAAAAAGAGTGAATTGAATTACTGTTGTAAGTTGATCGACAATGTAATGAATCCTTCGTAATATTAATCTCTCGGGTTACAGCAAAGACGCAAATGTTGCGGGAACATTATCCGGACATGCTTCATGGGTTTTGGGAGTTGCATTCGCACCAGATGGACAAAAATTTGCGTCCAGTAGCTCTGATCATACAGTGAAAATTTGGGAATTAGCACAACGACAATGTTTGCATACATTCAACGATCACAATGATCAGGTAATTGAAACCAATTTGTCATAATCTTTAATCTCTAACAGTGATATTCAATAATTCACCTCAATGTCAATTGAAATAACTTCCAACTCTACGTCGATGCTGTTTGCTGAATGCTGATTCTTAATTTTATTGTTATTTTCTGCTACTTTAATTTCAGGTTTGGTCAGTGAAATATCATCCAGAAAAAAATAATCTTCTCGTTTCTGTATCGGAGGACAAATCTATAAATCTTTATGAATATCCACAATGAAGAGAAAATAAAACAATGGTGAATAAATATCAATTAACATTGGCTGATAATTCATTTTCAATTTATTATACTCACTCAATATTTTCTGTATCATTCTCGTTCTTCTTCTCCATTCATTCTCTCCTTCTTGATTTCAGCAACACAATTTATATTTATCATCCAAACATAATTAATCAGTAAACGAATCATTTTGTTAGCTATAAATGGTTTTTTATTTCAGATATTTAATAATAATGTACAACTCAGTGGTTCATTTTATTATTCATTATTATTACTTGTTTCTTCTTTATTTTTGACAAAACGTGACACCACATGGCAATAAACGAACAAAAAATTGACAGTTAAATAATTTGAAGAACAAAAGATGAAATTAGAAAAAAATGTAACAAAACAAACTAATAAATTCGCACTGGTCCTCCAAATTTTCGAAGTTAAATTTAATCAACCTCGAATTTGGAATATTCAAACCGACATATACACTAGTACGAATTCGCAATTTTCCTTCATTTTTTTCACTACGGAAGAAAAGAAGACATCGTATATATCAATAATAAAATTAATGATAATAATAATCATTACTATAATAATAAAGTAGTACAAAAATATTTACATCGACTATGGCATTGCAATTAAATGAATTGTTCTTAAACGAAGAATTGATAAGAGCAAGAAATGCCAAGCGATAATGAAAAATTATCAAAAAGAAAGACGAAAGTAGCAGACAAATTTTCTTTCAAATACCTGAGTATACATAAATGGACCTAATTCCACATTTTTCTTCATTTTTTCATAGCATTGGATACATTTATAATTGGCGAAGGTAATTTTGGACATTGTCATGGATAATGATTCAAAAATTTTCTTGTTTTTGATATCTTACATACGAATTAACCTTATTATTTGTTACGTACATGCTCAAAATAGATTATGAATGTATTGCCAATTATTGTTTTGTCTTTCAACCACATTTTTCTTCTTCTGTTTGTCTTTTACAATGGAGACTAGAAATTGTCAGCAAAGACAATATTTAGGAGGGCAAAATTTATGTTTATTCATTGATTAAAACTGCTGTGCAGTTATTCAAAATCTAAATTCTCTAAATAATCCAAGCAATTATGCAATCTTTCCTTTTATTCGTTTTTCTCTTCTCTTTCTGTTTTTTTTTTTCATTTTCATTGTTAAACTTCAGTCTTGGTGACAACAAATTAAGGAATCATATTCTGCAGACCAAAAAAATTAGGACATTTTGTCGTACGAATAATGGAAAGAAAGAAGAATAAATACATTAAGCCAAAAATCTGTTTATGTATTTTCAATATTCAGTAGCAGGCGTGTATTAAACATTTTGGATTGTAATTATTATTCCAATCCCCACTCATTCATTGCTATTTCTCTTTCTTCCATTTTTGTTATTATATATACATCGTTATTTTTCATTTATTCATTTCCTCTCAAATAAATAGGGCAAAATTTTGTTTGTTCTTTCGTTTGTTTCTCTCTGTTGTTGGGATATTTTTTTCTTCCGCGTATTTACATTCACGAACTCAACCTCATTTATTCAATAATGTAACTACATTATTAAATTAATTTTAAATATTAACTAAATACGAACAAAACTGACTACTGTTGCTCACATAAAGGGAATGAAAATAATCTGAATTAATCGATTAAATGATAAATAAATAAAATATCTTTTGATGAAGTAACAACAAATACAAGATTATCCGTAAAATTGAAAAATTGAATGAAAATGAAAAATTATTCTTAGGCAACAGGGGAAATACATGACTAGTTCGAAGTAAAATTGGATTCAACTATATCCATTCATTTTTTCTCATGCTTCACTTGGTTTTTCATTTAAACAGTCGTCACTTGCGTTGAAGCTGTCAAACAATCCTGATGATCATCAGCAATCTTCAACGAACTCGTGGACGTCACATCCTGCGATTGTTTTGATGTGTAATTGTATGGTGGTACAATTGCAGATATTCGGGCATCTTGGTTTTCGGCTTCAACTCGAATAAATGAGCCCAAACGTGATATACGTTTTGTTGGATCACCATCAGTTGAATCAATGCTACGTTGTTTACGCAATACAATTGTACCATATCCTATATTTGTTGTTTTATAATTGTTTGCGCCATTAGTGTCATTTAATCTCATTGGAATTTTGCATGGTGCTTCATTTGCACTCATACCCGTTAAATCACAGGAGTTACGATAACTAGGTCCATAATTAGTACGACTATCAAATTGCTTAGTTGTTGAAGATGATGAGGATCGATTGAATGTTTTATTAACATCAGTTGGTTTTGGCACACCCTCAAATGTAGAACTACGAAACAAACGGAAATTTGGTGTAGAATCAACGTCACTTGTTGTCGCCGTTGCTGTTGCAGGCGTAGCTGTGATCCATTGTCTTGTATCAGGCTTTTCAAACCGTTGTTTATTACGATTTTCTTCAACTTTCTTCCACAAACTAGCAATTTTACTTGTTGCCTCTTTGGTTGTTTTCTTGCCGGGTCCACCGACACCATTTTGTGACACAATACTGGAATTGCTATTTGATCTTTGTCCAATGCTGACAATTTTTTTGTTTCCTTGCGCATTATCAATAGTTTTACCATTGTCCGCAACAGAGAAACGTTTATTAACATTAGTTGTTGGTGTAATTTTCGGTGTTATTATTCCTTCAGCGCTTGCACATTTAGTTAAACGTGACTGTTGAGATACTTGTGATGTTCTAACGACAATTTTAGTTTTAGAATTGATCGGTATATTTTTAGATGGTGAATTGCGCGTAGGTTTTGCTATTTTCGATTTAATTGGTGATTCGATGACGACAGTTGGTACATTTTCTACTTCTGGTTCGTCTTTTGTGAATGTTCCTTGGCGTTCAAGTGGTTTTGGAGCTTCCACTTTTGTACCACTGTCCTTAGTACCAGTTGGAGTACAAGCAGGAGGTGTGCTATGGCGTTTCACTGTCTTCGCAGGTGCTGATGTCAGTCCACCGCGTTGGGGTATCGAACTACGTTTGGTAATTGTCGAATTTTTCGTAGCTGTTGTTATTCGTGTTGTAGCAACACTCATTTTTGATGATATGTCGTTCTTGATCGCTCCACCGTTTGTATTTTGTCGTAATGTTGTTGCACGTGTTGCACGGACAATTGGTGAACTATTACTACGACCGATGGGAATCCCACTGCTGATATTATTAGGATTTTTAACTGGGGAACATTGTGGTGTTACTTTTCTTGTATTGGGATTAGAATACAGAGCCTTTCGTTTACCTCTAATACCTTTAGGACTATTCGGCTGGTCATTTCTATCAGTGCCACTGTTTGAATCCCCACTCGTTTCACGACTCATTGGCGGTTTGATGATACGTGGTCGTTTCGGCAATTCTTCAACAGGTTTACACTCATTCTCGTCATTTTCTGACTCACTATCATCAACAATATCATTTTTGGTTTCAATTTCCTCTGCACTTGCCATTTTCGGCACCGATTCACACACCCTGACCTCACTCTCTTCTATTTGAGGTACATTCACCTGTGACACGGTACTTTTCCTTGTGAATGTCAAGAATTTATTTGCTGAACCATTTGCAAGACGCATCCGTAAACTCATTTCCGCTTCAGAATCGTTCGATACAAGACTCAATGTCTCACAATCCAAAATTGCATCATCCGTCTTACTCCCAGTTTCATTCAAACTATGCAGAACAATATTGGCATTTTGTTCAAGCATTGTTTGTAAATTAGCGTCCACAATTGTGCTGGGAGTATCATTCGAATCACTTTCATTATCAGTTAATGTACGGGTTCGATAACGTTCTTTATCGTCCGTCCGTTTATTCTTCAAAGTCGGAAGCTGGGAATTTCCAATATTCTTCAATGATGGGATTGCTGATTTTGTTGACTGAGCAGTAACTTTCTGTGTATCTGTCACTTTATCTCCAACATTTCCAAACGGATTTTCAACGACCTGTGTTTGGAATCGTGCACGATCCTCTTGTCTCCGTTGTTTGGGAGTTAATTTTGTTAATGTCGAATATTTACCACGTACATTCTCATCTGTATTCTCAATTTCAGTATTTCTACGTCGTTCTTCCTCCTCCTTTTTTACCATCTCTGCAGCGATTGTGTAAGTTTTATATCGTTCTTTAGCCAATTGTCGCTTTTGCTTCGGTGTTAAATGATGTCTATTAACTTTCTTTGGTGTTGATTCAGCAGAACTGCTTAAACCGCTGCTATATTCCGTAATAACATGTGTTGCTTCATCATCATCGTCTTCACGTTCTTCATCATGAATAATCTCATCCATCTGATTACTAATTATTCTATGTGAATAAACATCCGTAGACAATTCATTATCAATACACAAAGTATCGCTGCACATTGTATCGGTATTAGCATCAATCGTTGTATCATCAATATCACTAATTTCATTAATCAACGATGGTGGATTGATATTCTCTAAATAATCACTCAAACTGTTATTACCATTTGCTTCAGCATATTTAATACACGCAGCCATTGCATGTGAATGTGCTTTCGATTCAAGTAATGAATTTTGATCTTTTGCATCAGCAATTTCGGACGTTATACTTGAAACACTAATCATACTATTCTCCATGTCGCCAACGTCCATTAACAAATCATCCATCATTGATGGTGGTTTGACATTGTCAAGTTGCGATACATTAGCGATACTCGTATCATTAAATAACAAACTCTCTAAACTTCCCATTTGCTGTGATCCTGGATGACCGACAGCGCGTTTAGCAACAACACCAATTGGCAACGATTTCTTACGTGAATTTTTGACTGACGGAATTGAGGACGCTAAATTATTACTATCGATTGATGTTGAGTTAATGTTTGTTTCCGGAAAAATATAACTCGCAGTTAATGACACTAAACTGTTCATCGTTGATGGAGGTTTAATGGCATCGATATTATCATCGTTAAATGATAAACTGTTGGAATTAAATTCGGCATGAACTGCATCGGCTAATTTAAACGCTTCACGTTCAATGATACATGAGGTAGTCATTGATAATTGTTCAGTGTTTGTATCGTCGGATTTAATTGTGTCACGGTGTCGAAGTGGATCTTCAGGGATTTCACTCTTGAATGAATTAACGAGCGGCACCGACATTGTGATTGTTGGAAATGATTCGTTAGGTGAATCTTCATTCCAAGTATCGCTTTGAATACTCTGTTTCATTATCGATGATTCTCGTTCGCGCATTGCTTCAGTTTGTTGAACAAGAGTTGCAGTTAAACGATCTAATGAAGCAATCATTGCATCTGGATCACGTTGTCGTCTGTATTCCTCAGCTTGATGCTTTGATGATGTATCAATATCACTTGAATTATTGTCAATTGTATTTTCAGTTACTGAATCATGAGAAGATTTGGAGTCAATATCGTCAATGTTTGTTCCGTCGTTTGGAATGTTTTCGTTGTTAGCTTTGCTGGATTTGATACAGACTTCGAGTAAAACATGTTCCGATCTTTCAACTGAATCGAAAGATTCCATACTTTCAGTGCTTACTGTTTCAATTGGGATTTCGTTTGGTTCCGACGATATTTGTTGATTGATCGGCGTTGTTGATTCGACGACTGATTCGTTTTCTTCAATTGAATTTAACGATTCAATATTTGTGCTTTCGGGGTTTAATTTCTGATATTCGACAGATATTTTCTTGTTTAATGGATTGTTTAAATTGTCCTCGAATGAGATTGATGCGAAAACGTTGGATAGTTCTTTACTATCGTCGATGATTATATTGTGATTTAACTTAATGTTTAATTCAGTTTGTTCAGAGGATTGTTGTGATGTTTGTTCATTTGTGCTGTTACAATCGACTTGGTCTAAAGCAATACTTGTTTGGTAGCGTGTTAAATTACTCTCACCTCGTGTTCCTTTCTCCAAACTGTTGCGGCGAAAGGATTGTCGGTGTCTGTTGGAAAAAGCAGAAAAAAATGTGGAGGTAATTTAGTATTGAGTTATTTTACTTATACACTTACTTACATGATAATAAATGAATTTATAATTGATCTGCATCATTTACCTATTATTCTGCATTCCAATATGAATACAAGCAGCGAGTAAATCCTCATCATCGTCATCACCATCGCTTGCCATTGACTCCAAAAAACTTTCCGCTTCTGTTGCACTGCCACCGCCATTCTGCTTTCTCCCAGTTTTCAATTCACGCTCCTTTGATCGCGTCTCATCAAGCTCAACTTTACTCTGAACATTAATACAATTAACACCACCAACTGCCACTGTCGCGTCAACGCCAACATCAGTTTCCAATCGCTCATCAACCTCGCGACTATCTTTAGTAATCTCCAACGATTTTGGTGGCAAAGTTAAACGTCTTGACAATTGTTTCTGACTAACTCGCGATAATTGTTTCATCTTTTCATCTTGTAAGTCAGAATGAGAGGCAGCGCGTGATGAATTCAACGAAGTTTCTCGCGGTGTCCCCTCAGTATAATAAGTTTTAATTGTATCTTCAACATCTTGCTCAGCATTGGGAAAATATCCCGACGTCTGTTTCTCATCCTCATCCGAATTACGTTCAGCATAACGTAAACTATAATTAGTCGGTTCATCCAAATCAGTCTCTGCATAATCACCAAATAAATTCGTCTCAGATGTATGGCTCAAAGTCGGTGACAACAGAGGTTTACCAATAAACCCACCAGTCGGGCTCTTCATCGTTGATTTAGTTGAGCCAGTTGGTGACAATAATTTATCATCAATTGGCGAACGAGCGACTGAACATGTTGATTCTTGATCCGGTGCAGTTGCCCAAGACATTGTTGATGTTGTCGCACGTAAATCATTAACATCACTGTCGATTTCAGGTCTCAAACGTTCGACAATTGAATTCTTATAACGTATAGCATATTTTTTCTCCAATTGACAAGTTTTGCCATGAGCTTCGGTGCCATTTTGAGCATTAAATCCCATTGCTGAATGCAGAGATGAAGATTGTTGTTTCATTTGCATCTCACAACTTGTCAAATTATTATTAACATGACGATTCACACGTTCAAATATCGTGTCAGAGTGTGTGCTAGTTACTGAACGCATCGATTCACGACTTTCACTTCTTGGAACTGGATTTGGACGTGTTAGAGTACCAGATTGACCATGCGATGTATAAATACGTGACCTTGAATTAATGTCCGCATTAGTATCAACTTTGAATGAGAATTTATCATCTTTAGTCGTCGGTGATGTGCTCGGTTCAATATTCTCACATGTTTCGGCCAAATTCTGATCAATTTCCTGTTCCAATGCGCGTTGACGTCGTGCAACGAGTGATGGTAATGTTGAAAGACCCAAACCACGCGCAGTAGAATCCAAATGAACGAGATTACTTCCACCAGGTCGTGCGCTTAGTAAATTCTTCAATGCTGCTGATGATCCCATTGATATCATCTTGTGTTTTGAATGCACAAGACTTCGTAACATTGGCACAGCACCCAAATCCCACAGTAAACGTTGATCATGAGGACAACGCGCTGACAAGTTCCACAATGCACCACAAGCATTGCTAACAACTGTTAAACTTGGTGACCGTAATTGTCTTAACAATACTTGGAGACAACCACGTTCGCGTACCATAGCACGATAATCTTCACGCACTGCAATATGACTCGATACGTTTCTCAATATACCACCGGCATTTTCGACAATTGACAGAGTCTTCGATGGTGCTTTGTAACTCAACATATCAACAAGAAACGCCAATGCACCATCAACTGCACAGATATCAACTTTATTCGTGCTGCAATGTGCTGATAAATTCCACAATGCTGACAGTATTGATTTCAATGTTGATTCCTTTTTGCCTTCCATTGCCGCGCGCATTAAACCAATAACTGCACCAACTTCACGCAATGTTTGTTTGCTACTGCTGTCTGCTCGCCATGATAAATTTCTGAGTACACTTGCAGTTACTTGACGTAAATCATCGCTCGAACTTGATAACTGTGACACTAATGACTTCATAAAATCACGGAATGAACACAGCAAAGCTTTGTTATTACCGTCACCAAAAGTCAAATTGGTTAAAGCCATTCCAGCGTATCGACGTATAGTAATACAACTCTGATCGTCTGAATTGCTTCCATGTGCCGCATGATCCATATGAATTAATTCAGCAACTGCGTGTAAACCTCCTAGTTGACACATTGCGTGTCGATGTGCTTCATCGAATGATAATTTCATTAATGCAGTAATTGTTGGGCCTGGATGACGTTCAAGATCGTCAATTGGTCGTTCGTTTTCGAGTGATATGCGTAATAATTGGCAATAATCACGTAATTGTTCAAGTAAACGTAACACTCGTGCTTCACGTCGGCCAACTTTTTCATCACTACGTGCGATTATTACGTTGTGTAGTGCGCGCGAGGCACGCTCACGTGTCTCAGGATCTTGGCCAGGTGCGTGAATTAATTGCACTAGAAGTGGTAAAACGCCAGATTGACGCATCACCAAACAGCTATCGATTGAATTGCTCATTGCCAGGAGTGTTGCGCTCATGTCTTCACGACCTTCGCTGCTGTCTAACATTCCTAGGAGACTGTAGACCACGTCCACTTTTGCACCAAGCCGACGATGGCCTGGAGTTGTTGTTGAGCAGCCGCTGCTTGATGAGTAGCTCATGACACTCGCCATTTCCTGGTTTTCAAAAGATAAGATCAATGTTAATTCCTTTTCATTTGATTTTATGGGGAATTGCCTTTCAAAATGGTGGACTACATGATGATGTGAAACATCAATTTGTAGAAAAGTGAAGTATGGAGCAATTGAATGGAAGAAAAAGGAAGTTCCATTTTTTCGGATTAATTTTCTGTAATATCCTAAATGAAAATTTCGATTTTTTTATCTATCAAATGCCATTTATTTTGTTTTTGTCAGAATAATTCGTTTTTGTCACGGAAATTTTCGGGTCTCGTTAATTTTTTCTGCGATATTTTTATAAAACATGTGCGAGTATATATTTACATACGATTCGTCTCTCTTCCTGTCAATAGAAAAGAGAAAAAGATGAAGACAAAAATGAGAGCAGAAAACAAAACAAGAAAAATGTAGAACAATTTATAAAATTTCCTTTCCACTGCTGTGGTCAGATTTCTCTCAGACCACTAATACGATTCATTCAAATTTCTCCATAACTATCAACATGTCTACACATTAAACTATCCATTTAACAACATTGATCGTGTAATCGCATCAAATAAATTGATAATTAATTACTTAAAGACAATGCAATTATCCTTGACACCGTTACGACCTAAAAATTATTTGTTATCTCTTAATTTATCAACACAAACGAAAATTGAAAAAACAAGCTACATTTTTTTAAGTTATATCTGTCCAGGCCACTAAAATTTCGTCTCAGAAATATCAAAGCATAAAACCGAATAGTTATTCGTGGGCCAATGTTAGTTCATCCGATTATGCATAGCGGCGCTTAATCTCCTTTAAGAAAAAATAAATTAAAAAAAAATGAATAGGCCAAAGAAAGAAAACAACGAAGAAAAAAACCTGAACGAGAAGCAAACGAAAAGCGCATTAAATTACATTGTGACTGTTGGTGGCGGAAGTTTGTTGACCAGAAATTCCAATTGATTGAGCTGTCCATGTGTCACGTTTGACTGCAGGCCATGTACCGTGATAAAGTGGTGAAAGTCTTTGCGTCTCAGTACACGTTGATGAATCAACCTTAATATCATCCTCACTGCTGGCATCCTCATCGTAACATTTACTTGTCCTTGCGAACTATCAAACAAAAAAATCACCCAACAATATGAAATTCTGTATTCAATCCAATGAACGAACACAATAGATGAATAAATTGATAAGCAAATAAATAAACTATAGAACTAATAAATGAATCAATAATAAATATATCTTCGTATAGAAGACAGAAAAAAAATTCTTTATATACAATTAAAAAAAGTGTAAAAGGTAGAAACACAATAAAAATAGGAAATAAATGGGGAAAGTGTTGTGGGAAAGGAAAATCAATACGGGCCATTGGTGTCTGTGTCTCCCTTCAAACATGTATAAGTGCATGCGTTGAATGGTGTGCGCAAACACACATACACACACACAGAATCACACAAAACCTCGCACCCTTCATCCCATATCCATTCGTCTTACTCATCTGCATCGCAGTTGTATCCCTACAAAGAGCATAAGTTATATATTTATATCTTCATCTACACTCATACATTCACAAATTCATATCCAAACACACATGGAGGCACATCACGTGAGGCAAAAAGCTGTCTCAGGCTAAAATAATCCTGTCAAAGCTACGGAAATATCATGGAAGAGCCATGAGACAATTTTGTTTCTACATTTCCTAAATAATTTGCTCAATATTTATCAATTTTTTTCATCCATATTAGTGTAATAACTAATTCATTATTATTATTGGGTGCATCCTAACAATGATGTTCAACATTGTTGGATAATTTGAGAGATTGCTCAGTAGAGGGATGAAAAGAATAAAAATTCTTTACCTCCGAATTGTGTCCAGTTGATTTCTGTTGTAGATCTTTAGCCGGCTCCATGACATTCTTGTTTAATCCTTTGTATACCCTCAAATATTCACGTCCACTTGGATGAAATTTGTCATTAGGATTGTTGATTACGGCATTTGAAGTGCCAAAACGTGATGGAATAGCAGAATTCGCTGTATTTTTGTTAGATGATGGTATCTCACGGCCATTTGATTGATGATCCAGTTGGTTGACCAGGGGCGGATGTGAATTCGCGACAAATGATCTTAGATTTAGGTGTGGCGCCGTAGCCGGGTTTGGCTCATGTCGTTGTGCACGACGTCGTGATACTGAGGACGACGAAGAGGAGGATATTTCACTCACACATTCGTCCACGCCGACGCGTTGTTCGGTAGAGTACGCTGAAAGAGGTAGTGGTGGTGGTGCGACGTCTAATTTATCTGGGAGACGCGTGCCCAATTGTTTTGGACGGCGCAGCGCCACTGCTTCCTCTCTATTCTCCAGTTCCTGCATAGAAAAATAAATTAGAATGCGAAAGAATGAAAGAACGTATAGAGAAATTCAATGCATTGTTATACAACAATAGCGATCATATGCGAATTCTATTTTATATCTTTTTTTTATGTCTTGCGGTTTTTTATTAACTACATTGCCAGAGTGGCGGATGCGGTTTTGAAGTTTTTGCTGCCAAACAGTCACGAAATGGTGATAAAATAATGCTTTCACTCTCTGTATGGAATGATGATGTGAAGAGACATCTGATTCAATTTCAAATGATGTTCTACATTTTACTTCAATGAATAGATGAATCGAAAAATATTCTTTCTTATCAAAGAATGATGATAAATAGAAAGCAACAAAATGATTATTATGAATTTTATAGATAATAATCCGACCTTCTTTATTGGAATTGATTGATAACGTGGTATCATTCCAATTCTTTTCTCCTTATCGTTGATGTCATTGACGATAGGTTGATTATATGTTTTGTTCAGGATAAGTTTGAGCTGATTCTTTTCCGTTTTGGCCAATTTACTATCAAATTTTCCACTGATTACAGTTACTTGACCACTTCGTGGTAATGGAATGCTACTATGAGCATTTTTAGACAGTTCTCCATCAAATTGTTTCCGATTCATCTCCATTTTATAACTCCAATGTCCAATCAAGGATTAACAATCACAATCACAGCAATGAAATAAAAGGCTTCGCACAATCACCAGAACAATTTTCGCTTACACTTCATTGGCCAATCTGGGCGATCATAAAGCGATATACATCACAACTACTCGCACACGATGAAACTCTTTGCGCAGACGCCGAAGCAAAGATTTTCAAAATCTACCCTTTGACATTATTCCATTTTGTCGTTCACTCCTTCACCATCACTTTTAATTGCAGCATTTGTTCCTTTTACCGTTTTATCTCCCCCTCATTTCTGTCAATTAATTTCATCCAACGATTGCGCAATATTCTATTAAACTGAATGTTGAATTACACGTTTGACAGGAGTGAACGGTATGAAGTTGTACACCACAGAACATGATAACATTACTTATTATGGAAAGCGCGTAGCCCACACACATTCGACATTTATAAGCAAATTCACCGGACGTACACACCTATATCTTCATTGAATTGTGTAAATAATAATAAAGTAGTCATAAGCGAAAGTACACGTCTAATCACTCATCAATTCAATTTAACACAATTTCCTCGACGGTCTAGTGTATTTTTCGAATGCGAGCACGACAGATTACTAATCAGGCAAGAAACTTTCTGAATATTTTATCACATTTGCGGAAAACATAATCACAATCGAGATAGTTGCGGTATGCTGTAACATACGATGAACTGTACGCGAAACAATTGTGATAGGAGTTTAGCTACATGATTGAAGCTTACATGATGTTAATGACAATGTCATTTGAATTGAAGGTGGATGTTTATGTGTAGATTTATGGTGAATTGAATGTGCGTGTTCAATATTCGCCGGCTGCAAGATAACTGACGTAGGTTTGGGGATAGAACAGCTGGCGATTTTTATTGGCCGTGGGGCGACCATCACTGACTCACTCTCCGCATCACAGGCATATAACAGCAGCCGCCGTTTATCCTCTCAATTTTATCTCTGTCTGTCCTTATCTACTATACATCTACCGTGTAATTTGTCATCTCTCTTTGGTGCTCACAAGTGCGCGCGCGTCACTTTTCTCCAACCCCAAGGAATTCCCATCGATTTCTTGTAATTTGATTGTTTCTCCTTGTTCTTTTTCATTTTCCTAACCTCACTTTATCGCAAATGTTCGGATTTGCTTTTGGTAATGCAGAATTACCATTCATCGGGCTGCAATAATTTCATATGAAGAAAATGCAATGTGAGCTTTTTTATTTTGAGGTTAAGTGTCATATTCATAATTCTGCCACCATATCAGCGGCTCGTGATCAATAAAACAGCAAATTCCGTGTATATATGTCATCAAGATTGCTCTCATCCCTACAACCGCAGAATCTTGCGCATGCTCCACATTAAACTCATTTTTATTTTCCTTTTTTACTTCATAGTTCATCATTTGGTTCACATTATCGCGCCATTTTGTCTGCTACGCGCTATATGAGTTGAGTTTTTTCTTTTCGGGGCGCATGCGTAACAATGAAACATGTAAAATCTCTTTTGTTCTCTCTTTCTTTAACGGTTTCGGGTCAATTACCGAGTGTGAATTGAACAAGTTACGCAATATATCCGCGAACTTGGAGAAATTGCCTGACCTTGAATCCTCAATGTGAGGTTATGTCGCAAAAAATAATTCAGTTGCTCGCAAGGGTAATGGAAATCAATATGGAGATAATTTCCGACGAAAAATCCGGTTATAATCATGAAAAATAAAAGAAATAGTAGAAGATAAGGAAGAGTAAAGATCAAAACTCCATTATTATAGAATAATAATGGTAATACCGTTGGAGTTGGTTGGCAATGTTGGCGATTGTGATTGCGCCACGTGATCAATCGTGCTGCAAGCTCTTCAGCATCAAAGCTCTCCGGTACCGTTTCCAACTGTGGTGAACGTTGATGGAATGTGAAGTAGCTAACAATACACAACAGAGAACAAAACAAATGAAAAAAGTGCTGGATTCTCTTTTCCATCGTTTTAATGCGAGAACTTATTCTTTGTTTCAAAAGCAAAATGGACTCTGAGTACATATGAAAGAGAAAAAGCTTTTACATCTTGCCATATTCAAGTCTATACTCACTTCCTGTCATTTAGTGTTGATGCAGTACTGATAATCCGATTTTCATTATTGGAAAATACTTCGCCAGTATTTTCGTAATTCTTCTGAGCGTTTGTTAAATTATGATTGTCATCAGTATTATTAACATTATCTTCAAATAAATCTGAGGATAATTGCCGTTGTAGAAGAATTGTTTCATGAGTAATTTCACGAACTTGAACAAGCAAAGCTTCATAGATTGACACTGGTAAAGTCATTGCTGATGGTTAACCAATAATTATCCGCCCCCCTGCCTCGTAATTTTCGACGAATCTCCATCCGAATCCACTTCCAATCTCTGTAACAATTGAAAAAATATCGAATCCATCAATTAATGATCTCAAAATTGATTAATTATCGGCATTACACCAAATCAATGCAAGCGTGAAATGTTCTCGTGCACAATCTTCACCCCCAACATTTCATTCATTCCATCCCTTCGAGATATTGTTAATTGGAATCTGGTAGTCACAAAAAGTCTATATACGACTTATGTGCGAATCTTTCTTTGCAGTTTATTCGTCTCTAATTGCACAAAGACAAAAAGTTAGACAAAACATCAGAAGAAATTTGAGAACCCCGGTACTTTTTCCCCTTCGTGAACTATTATTGAATACAAATCGCACGTGGCTCATACACGTGAAAATTATTGGTTTACTTGCATGAGTACATGAATCGTAATAGCCTCGTGCGTCACCCTCTTCTGCACCCTATGCACACCCTACACAAACTACATATTTCTATTTCACTTGTACCCTCTTCATAACAAGTACATGTACATACACTATATTTTCTCTAGTGTATGAACACACGCAAAAAGATAAAAACGTGATATACTCGCGTCTTTGGAATCGATCCGGGCTCTATGCACTCACATGAACCACGAGGGACTTTCAACTCTTCAACTCTCCATCACGAGGCATAAAAAGTCTTTTTATGACCAATTTATTATTTTTTTTGCTCTGCTCCCTTTCCTCGTTCTTCGCCCTTTTGCTCCCGTTTTTCTTCCAACGTAATGAATGTTTTCAAAAATCCCACTAGAAGGAAGGATTTTTCTTGCTAGCTGCGTTCTTTCTCCTTTCGCCAATAATTTCCATCAATTTACTATTCCAATTCCTCATCCAATTAATCAACTTCATCGAATTTCTAATAACAATTCTCGTCTAATTAATTATTTCAGGAGAAGAGAAGAAGAGAAAAGACGAGACCTAGATGAAAAAAAAAGTCTGTTTTACAATCACACAAACATTGTGTGTGTTTAATTATATGTCAGTGAATCTTTACGAGGTTCGTGTCTCGAGTTGCACTAGTGCACTTCAATTAAAACCCAACAACACACATACAAACACAACTGACAGCGAGAATTGAAAAGAAAAGGCAAGAAATACGCATGCGATTTTTTTTGTTTGCTCCATAAAGTTGATGAGAAGTGCAGAGTCTTGAGAGTGACATGGAGAAAGAGCGATGAGGGGTGATGATCTCTCGATGTCTGCTGCTGTACAGGCTTTGTCTTGTTCACTGCATACTTCATACACTCCAATAAACAACAAAAAACTGTACGGAAAAAAAGAATAGAAGAGAATCAGAAAAGAAAACAGTGAAAACAAGAAATGAATCAAGTGAGAGGAAAAAATAAAACCAAAGTTCACTCCCCTGAAGAATTAATTTCATTAATTTCTTTCAGTCCTCTTCCCGCTTCTTTTCTCTCACTTGTTAATGTATTGTTCCGCTATTAGATCTTTGAATTAAATGCCCTATTTGTTATTTTATATATGTATATGCAGTGTTTGCGCAGTGAAAGAGACCTTGATTGGAATGTTGTCCGGTTTCTCGACTCAGATACCATAAAAGTACCTACATTGTATGAACGGGTGATGATAAAATAATCATAATGAAATAATACGACCAGTTCACCTTTGGCTTTGTTTGTTTGGGACGTTAAAGGATTTGATTCAACATCGGATTAATGATTACGGTGATTAGAGGAAGTTGAAAGATATCAGTCATAAGCTCATCTTTCTCGCTGAACTCAAACACTTCCTGGATATAAATAAAATACTTGAAACAATTCACTTGATCACATTACAAAAAAATCAAAAACAAGACACACTAAGAAACCATCAAACACTCGAAGTACATTCAATGATATAAAATTAGCCAATGACCCAGTTGATCCTCTCTCACTACAAAATGTGATTCGTCATTTTCGTACCTTCACCAAACCACTAATTCAATCGTCCAAATCATCAATTATTCATCAACTCAATACTCAACTTCCTTCCATTATCAATTCTCTTCCTTTATCCAGCTCAACCACAACTAATTAATATGAATTTTAACTATTCTATCATTATTTCATGATAATTACCCAAGACGAAAGTCTCTGTACTTCTTGTTGTATATTTTCCCCCATCTTTCTATTCCCCTTAACAAATTATCAAAGCAGAAACGTGGCTCTCACAATATTCTCATCATAATTAACATTTTAACAAGCACGAAGATATTTCATGCACACTGAACATCAAACGATCTTCCAATCAACAATTTTCTTATGAATTATTGTTAAACTATCAAATTCTCCAATTGAATTCGTATTCATTCGTTTTTATTTGTAATCTCTGATCAGAATTGTTCTTTTATTTTTCTTATCCTTCCTCTTTTATCAATTCATTGTTATCTATTGATGGAAGCCATTTAACTGAAAAAAAAAACGACTGACGACAGAAATTCATGATTAGGAAAAAAGTAAATAGTAAGAAGCCATAAGTAAGATTATAAAACACAGAAAATAAAAAAAGAACAACGGCACAATAATGGAATGTTTATGGCTGGTTGCGCCTCAAGAGCATTCCGTTCGATGGTCACGCAACAAGAAATGAATCATCTTGTGGATTAATTCAAGTTTATTTGAATGATTCTTTCGAAATGAGGAAATAATTTGATTTGTTTGTGATTAAAATTATGGGCAATGACCTGATTCATCAATATTTTATCATCACATGAATGAATAAATAATTCCCACTAGCAATGAATTAAACTCGTAAGTTAAGTATGTATTTTAATCAATACAATAGAACGTAGACATGCACTAAAAAATAACAAAATAAATTAAAAAACATATCAATTATACAATATACAAGACTACCAACATAAAAATACGGAAAAATAACAAAAGAAATGAGCCGCTCAAGAATTCTCCTCAATTATTCAACATCAAATTCGATAGAAGAATAAAAATGAACAAACTGATGTATTATTGATCAACTAAACATTATCAATAATTGATTTACCTCGATAGAGAATGGATTGAATTGTAGCAAAAGTTCCAGCGTCGATGATATTAACAAGACGGGGAATAAAACAGTTATACAGTAAGGGCAGTAGACATAACCTATAAATATACGTTAATGTTCCATTTAGAATAAAAAAAAACTGTAAAATTCACCACACTCACACACGAAAAGTATTAATTTTTTATCGAAAGGGAGCGCGAATGAATGTAAATGATAATCATAATACGAAAATGCGACGGTTAAATGAAAATGTAAGAGAGAAGAATGAAGAGAGACAGAATAACACACAGATTAGAAGATGCGTATGACCGTCCCGTTGTACAGTCGTGTGAAAACTCGCGCTTACATTCGCAGCTGCTCGTGCTCATACGCCTGTTCAAGCAGTTCAAATGAGAGGAGTAGCGGTGGGAGAAAAAAGGGGTGAGGTTATAAGAGGGAGATCGAGAAGGTCCGCCATTTTGTGTACATAAGTGTACAATATGGCGTCAATACGCGTGCTTGGCGCCGAATTTCTGTCTTTATACGTATTTTATTTATGTATATGTATATCTGTATTTATACAAGAAATTGCATGGAAATGTGTAATTATTTATTGGAAGTAATTGTTATTAATGTAAATTGGCTTTTCAGTTTGATTGGAATTTATTTTCAACTTCTTGACGAGCGTAAAGAAAATCGCAGAATTATGACCGGCATGAACATCGTTCGATTGTACGACCGTTATCTACGGCATTCGAATTAGTGCGTTGGTCAAACACCCTTATTTGAATAAATATGTATCAACACTCGACATTATTGTACTAATAGGATTCCGGCAAATTCCAGTACACCAAATTATGAAACTCAAAATAAACCCGGAGTTCACATTATCATATAGGTATAACTTTTGCTTCATTCTTCATCCCCTCTATTTAGGCGAGTGAATTCGAAAAGTTTGATTGGTGTGATAACAGATAGAAAAAAAGGGCTGAAGAGGCTATAAATGTACCAGAACCTTCAACGTAAACTCCATTCTAAGGTAAAACAATCGCACACTCAATATTCATTCAAAATAAGGATACGTCCCGATTTTTCTACATTGTTTAACCGCCATTACGTAATTTTTGATCATTATCAACAATGGCAAACTATGGTGAACTTGATCTCATAAACTCACTTCTTGATGACGACTGTTTGTTGTTGATACTTTCTTATCTTTCCCCATGGGACACAATGCGATTAGAACAAGGTAAGATATGAATTAATCAATTTTCAACAACAAGAGAATGACCCATGAACAAACATTGGAACAAAACGCTGATTTCGTTAGAATTTCTTGAATAGTTTGTCGTCGCTGGGCTCGATTGTGTCTAAAGATATGGAAACAAACAACGAAATTGTATTGCAATGCCTATCAACAATGGTACATTGCACGAGAGAATGAAGAGGGTGAAGAGGATGAATACGAATTGCCATTCTTTGATTTTGCTATGAGAATCCTCAGGCGATTGTGTCCATACATTGTACATTGTCGTCTGTCCCGAACTTTCGAACTCGCATGGCTTCCTACAAAAGATGCAAAAGTTCTCCTGAATGTTACAAAAAACGTCGACAATGAAAAGGAATTCGAAATTACTATACCATTTTCGGACTCAGGTATTTCAATTGCTGCATCGATGAGAGGTTGTGTTAATATAGAACGATTAACTTTAAAAAATGTCCGAGAATCCGAAGAAGAAGATTATGAAATATTCTTGATCAAAAACAAAAAGCTCAAATATTTTGCATTGGAATATGATGTCAACTTCACTACTCCAACTCGTGCAACTGGTGAGATGCTTAGAGGTTTACCAGTAAACATACGAGAAATAGCCCTTAGCCGGATTCAGGTGAATCCAAATCATGTGCTTTCAGTATTGGTCAGGTGTCGTTGTTTACGATCATTTCGAGTTTTCCATCCGAATTCTCCTCAAGATGCCATAGCAATAGCTGTCAGCAACCTACAAACTTTGGAGAGTTTGACACTGTTGAATGCATACGAATTGTCAAGTTCGTTTGATCTCATAGGAAGTCTTAAAAATTTAGTAGAATTATTTTTACGACGTAGTGTTCTGGAAGACGATGGTCTAATTAGTATTGGAAATGGATGCAGACAACTTGAGTCATTAGATATAAGTGAATGCGATGCATTGACGGATGTGGGTATATTCGCGCTCTCTAATCTTTCGAAATTGAGTCATTTGGAAATGGAATCTTTGTCTGAAGTGACTGGTGAAGCCATTGCTCAGTTGCCCAGTACACTCCAAAATTTATCGTGCATGTCGTGTTTTCGACTCACAGATCGTGGGCTAATTCATTTCATGGACCGAGCAGGAGATTTAAATTCTTTAAATCTGAGAGAGTGTCCCCATATCACTCATAGAGTAATTGAAAAGGCTATTGAGTTGTGTGAAACACGAACTAACGGTGTCACTCTTGAAATTGCAATTAGTCAGTCCCATATGAGGCAATTTGAAATGGTGCTCAGATACGGTGAAGATTTAGAACGGTTACCGTCATTATTGGAAATCACTGCTGAAGATGAAACTGAGGAAAGTGATGATGTTGAAGTAATTAATGACGACAATTTGTCTCAGCATCTTGAGGATAATGACAATGTTGAGGACTTAAATTGCCTTGATGTATCTTTTTACGATGATATTGATGATATTGATGCTGCTAATAATATTGATGATATTGATGATATTGATGCTACTGATGATATTGATGATATTGATGATATTAATGATATTAATGATATTAATGATATTAATGATAATAGTCCTACCCAGGATAGTAATTCAGATTCCTGATTAAGTTATAGCGAAATCATGCACGGATTTTACATTTGACAGTTAAGCAGGATCAAAATATATTGAATCTATTTGTTTATGGTTTGAATTGGCTGATAATTTATATTATCTATTATGCTATTGAATTTGATCTCTATGCTCTCTTTGGTGCCGCATATTCGAGAGCACCTAATATTAATTTTTATTGTAAACGCAATTGTACTGATATTCAATTAATTTTTAGCAGTCAACTGCAGTAACCTTGAAACATGTGAAATTGTATATGATCTGAAGTACACATTAATGAAAATAGACAACGAGAGTACAAATAATTCCAAGGAGACCATTCTATAAGTCATACACAAAAACTTGCCACAAACTCCAACGAATTACTAATAGAAATTAATTGAGAAAGAGATGATTCACGTATTGATATCACTACAAATATTCAGATATGAATCTCGACTTCAAACTATTCCGGACTGTAATCAATTCCCAATTTGTTGCCAGAATAGACTGATAATTCAAAGATATTATTTACTACCTGAGGGAAGAGGAGAAAGAACAGAAGGATATATCGACACAATATCTAATGGAATCATAATCACCATACATTGTTATCTTATCAAATTGTACAGATCATTAACGCTTGTTATGTAGGTTTTCGACGAAAAATAGTTTCTTGAAATTAGTACCTAGGCGGAGTACGAATGCCACGTGAAAGATGGTCTATTTTCATTTAAGTGTCGTGCACGTCATATTTTATTTTGTCACTGTTCCGAAATCACATCGAAACAGAGCTATTACACTGCGAATTTACTGACATCGGCATCAAGGATGAGTAGAAAACTATTGAATGAACTCGATGATGATTGTTTGTCGACAGTATTCTCGTTTTTGCCCGTTTCTTGTTTAATGCAAGTCCAAAAAGGTAGTTGATATATCACAATCATCATCAAGAAACATATTCAGGCTTTAAATCGTTGATGAATTTTAACAAATTCTCGATTATCATTTCATTATAATATTGTTTATTGTTATAGTTTGCACACGCTGGAAAGGTTTATGTCAAGAGTCGTGGCAAGCTGTACAATATTTCTATTGCGAGGGACGCAATTGGTATTTAATGAAAAAAGACGACAATCAAAAGTATAAAGTGAGAAATATTAATGATCTCAAAGTAATTCTTCAACATTGTGGAGCGTTCATCCATTTTTATCATCTTTCTGCCACTCATGGTCAACTCACTGATGTTACTTTGAGAAACCTATTAGCAACAGTAATTGCACAATGTAAAAATGTTAAAGAAATCTATCTGAAAGTAACAAATCCTTTGATACCAATTGATTCTTTGCTGAATAATTATCAACATCTAAAGAAATTGACTCTCGTAGAGATTCGAGAGAATATGCAGGAAATTATATCAATATCTTTGCAACAGTATAAGCAGCTTGCAGGTTTTTCATTGCAACTGTTAAATTATCAAAGCGATTCCAATAGAGTGGATGGGAAGTTTCTTCAATGTTTACCAGAGGACCTGGAAGAATTAAACTTCACACAATGTGATAGTGTTGAGCTAAATAATGTGATTAATGCCATAGAAAAATGCCATTCATTGTTAACATTAAGTTACAACTGTTCGTATTGGCCTCGTGATGACATCATGAAAGTGATTGGCAAGAAGCGAACGCTTATCAATCTTTCATTGAGGAGTTTGGACATGGAACCAAGTTCGTACAATAATTTAGCAAATCTCATTAATTTACAAAAACTTGATCTCGCATTCAATATAAGTTTCCAAGACGGCAGTCTCAAGAGAATCGCTGACAATTGTAAACAACTGAAATCGTTAGATATAAGTCACTGTTATCAGTTGACAAATTACGGAATTAAACAGATTTCTCGATTAACTAATTTAGAGGAGCTTAGAATGATAAATATGAAAGATGTAACGGACGAGCCGATTGGTAATTTTCCAAGTACGTTGAAATATTTATCATGCTCAGCATGTTGGAGGATGGAAAATGATGGGTTCATTAAGTTGCTTCATAGAGCACCGAACCTTAGAAAATTAAATGTCAGTGAGTGCTTTAATGTCACTGGTAATTTAATTGAAGTTGCAATCGATGTGACGGCAAGTCGTGCAAAGAATATTCTTAATATTTATGTTTGTTGTTCAAGATCTGGTATGTACGCATGTGATTTGAAAAAGTTGTATGGTGAAAAAGTTACGAAAATGTGGCCATTCTTGAAGATTTTATATTCGATACGATCTGATTGTAATAAAGGTACTGAATGCAATTTTCGTTACAAGTAATGCGGCAGCAGGGGATTAGGATATTAATAAGAGAATGACTGAATGTGTGAGCACATGTAATTGATAGATTTATTGGTGTTCGATAGCCAAAGCTGAAAAACTTCAGTTTATTAAGGTAGCAGACATGATTTGTCGCAAAATTGACTAATTAGTGTCGACCTTGAATCTGGATTTATGAATAAAATGAAAGAAATTGGATAAAATTGGGAATGATTCGACTATTGAATCATTGTACTGCATATACTCGATGTGATTCAGTTCAACGTTTGAATTTTTTATTAATATCGTGGTCGTTACAGATAACGTTCGGTTCCACTCCTATTTATTGACTGGACAGTTTATTTCCTTGAATATTTTTCCTTTCTACTTCAATATTATCAAATGAATAGATCAAACTTAAACTTCAATTGTAATATTGGAAATGGTAGAATCAATTCGACAGCATCCGGTGGAATTCCAAGATTCCGAATAAACAATTTTGTCCATTGCAATTTGGCCAGTTCTATTAACAATGAACGCGACTTCTACAGTTCCCATTTGAATTTCGTCAATGATAGTTCCAGCGATTCCTAAAAAGTTCGAATACACTTTGGAGTCGCCTAAGTCTTTGAAATCATTCAACATCATGCTCGTTTCTATCCTGTCTCCAAGTATTGTTGTATTGAATCTGATTTCTCCCCCAACTTTTACAACAGTATCATTGCCCATTGCATAATACGATAATTTAACAGAATTCAACGTTCCAATATCGAAATGATATTCTTTACTTGCACCTCCTTCATTCCCACATCTCTTTATTCGACCTTGCCAAGTACCATTGAATGTATATAACTTGCCAAACACACAAACCCATGATAGTAAAATGATACACAGCGAGAGATTTCCACTCAACATCATTCTATTTGCTCGTTATTCCAATCCTGAACACAGATCGTTACACACTGAGTTAACGACATTTTTTTATGAGTAGTTACACCAGTGTTTTCATCATAGCTTCGGAATAGCAGCAGTGGAGGGATTGTTGAACACGAATGTAATCGTTTTGCTTGATAGGAAAGAGTTGGAATTTGATAATGCTTTTTCTGCAAGGCCCAACACAGATGATGAATGGAGTTGTTGATTGAAATATTATGACCTTGTTACAACAATTCTCAGTAGAATATCAAATGAAATGAATAAAATGTTTATAATTAATTGATAAATCCTCCCGTTTTGCTGTAGGTGAGAGTATGCGCTGATATCTACAGGGGACGTGCCACACGATAATTTATTGCGATGTTTTCATTCCGCTAATACTTTGGTTTAATTGTTGTGGATGTTTCAAATGATTCTCATTCTTCATTATTCATCAAAGTCATATTAGTTTATGTTAGGAGGGAAGAGGGGTTTATGAAAACGTTATATTTCCACCCCATCCAATTCATTGACGCATTTCTGTTCTTCCCCAGATGAAGATTCAATATGAAGTCGAATCGACTTCAAGTACTTCGGAATAATCGACTTACAATTACCTAAATAATCTCGATCCACTTTTGACCCAACTTCGTCCATTGCGATACAACATTAAGTCTAATCAAAAAGCCCGCGCGCCGCCATCTTATCAACTTCTCCTATATCAACCAATTTGTGAGGTTAGAAACGTCATCTCTCGACGAAATTCATGCACACGTATAGAATATGCACAACATTGAATAGTGTAATATCCGGCCACGTAAAATATACCATAAAAATATTGTATGCATTTGTAAATCGAATATTTGGCCGGTGTACTTCTGCTTTCAAGGGTGCGACCCCAAATTATTCCAATTGCAGATAGCAATTAGTTAATTATACGATATCAGCGAACAAATAAACATAAGAACATACAATTGTTCAAAAGGAAAGCGAAGAAGTTCCAATAAATGTCTTATAGATAGTATATTATTGTAATTATTCTAAGCATATAGCAATAATGAATCGTAAGACGTGGTGTTTTTTAGCCTCATTGTTATCCACTTTTTTAATCGCTGGTGGTGTTGAATTAACATTTGAATTGCCAGATAATGCCAAAGAATGTTTCTATCAAGTTGTCGATCAAAACGTTTCAGCAACACTTGAATTTCAGGTGAGAATTTTGAGGTTATCCTCTGCTTACGTTTTAACAATGAGACATTGCGATACAATGAATGAATGAATGAATGAATGAATGAATGAATGAATGAATGAATGAATGAATGAATTTATTGATTTTATTTATGGTTTTAGGTTGTAACTGGTGGTCGATATGATATTGATGTTGCATTAGAAGCACCGAACGGAGAAATAATTTATAATCAAGTTAAACAACAATTTGATTCGCATTCATTCACTGCGGCAGTTACTGGTGCTTATAAAGTTTGCTTTAGCAATGAATTTTCGACGTTTTCACATAAACTTGTGTATATGGACTTCCAAGTTGGTGATGAATTTGCATTCCCTGGTATTGAGGAGCATGTTACAGTTATGACGCAGGTTTGATACGATTTTCTGTTTACTTTTATGGTTACTCTTTGTAATACTTGATTTTGTTCTTCCATTGCGAAAGTTGCAAGAAGCAAATTATGAACCGGATGGAAAGAAAATATCAGATATTCCAAAAAGTACAAAAAGATTATATGCATTTTGTTTGCAAAGTGATCAATATTAATATATATTTTTAGATGGAGACATCGGTACATGAAATACATAAAAATATGGTCCGAATCGTGGATTATCAAACTTCACACAGATTACGAGAAGCTTCAGGACGTAAACGCGCTGAAGATTTGAACGAACGTGTCTTATGGGGTTCTCTATTAGAAACAGTTGCAATTCTTGTAACCACTGTCGGTCAAGTATTAGTATTGAAGAATTTCTTCACTGATCGAAAACCTTTCCAGCGACTTTAACAATAATATTAACAAAAAATAGCAATTGTATCATGTCTAATTAATTAATTGATCAAGTGTGAAATATTCGTCTTCAAATTGAGACGATGTTTTGTTTTTTTTTGTCATCATAACTTGCCCAAGAGATCTGCTTCATTTATTTTTTCATACTCAATATAGTCGATAATAAACAATTGCGAATTAACACGTTTGAGTGATTGGAAAAAGCAAACAGAACTTAAAATTTTATATACGGTAAATCAGCAACAGAGTGTGCTTATATCTATACGATTTCTTCAATTCATCAATATGAATAAAATTTGTATGGGCATTTGAAAATGATTTGTTATCTTTTTCATTAATTTGTCAACACCACCGTCAATTCGTCATCCTGAAAGTTTTGCGAACTGGAGTAGCGAAGACCATTGAAACTAAAATTTCAACTTGGAGGTCATGGAACCACCAACGAACATAATGAGAACCTTCATTCATTTTTTTGCATATTTGAAGTTAATTGGAAATCCATCTGATGAATATTTCGAAGTTATATTCGCATTGTTGTCCTGTATATAAAATTGTTGAATAATATCAAATGAATGAAACTTGTGTAAAACAGTTCAAACAATTCAATTCTATCAATGATATCGTCATATATTTATCGAATTAAATTTATCCATATATTATAATTTATATTAAGATATATTTCATGTAATGAACCGTCTACGGATATTTAAATTACGAATCTTTATTAATTCTTTGAATTTTATTCCTAACTCCGCCATCAAGCGCCATCTTGAAGTTCTCATGTACAATCAAATGACCCATATGTTTAAGGTTATGATACATGACGTTGACATACATATGTTTTGTACACAGCACTCAAAAACAGCTGTTGATTCAAATCCTCCAACCAACTATTTAATTATTTAAATAACAATTATCAATTTCAACAAATAACATAGCCTAAAAAATGGGGGTAAAGATTCATGCAAATCAAATTTTCCAAATATTTTTGTTCGAACATTTTTAATAGGATATACAACTATACTTTTGTCTATTTATTTATTAATTATTCTTATTGCTCTTTCCATGCTGTTAATCATTGGTATTATTCGTAGGAAAATGTTGTAATACAACTTGGAAATTTGGTGGATTGGTTGAAGAACCGGAATGAGATAAGTCGAGATGATCGTGACCGACAATCAAAAATTCTTGATATCAGGACGAAGATAAATAATGCAATACAGGACATGCCTGTGCATGAAGGAATTGGAAAATTATTGGCTGGAACTTGTGAGTACACACATGATTCCCTACATTGGGCTGTCGACATTTTCTAGAGGAATTGATATTGTTATCTGATTCGTTTTGTTATGTTGATTTCAGATATAAATTACTTCCATTGTTTAAAAATCGTTGAGATATTGAAGGAGACTGAAGCGGATTCGAAGAATTTTTTCGGTCGTTATGGATCGCAGCGAATGAAAGATTGGCAGGAAATAATTCGTTTATACGAAAAGAATAATGTCTATTTATCTGAAGTTGCTCTAATGTTGTTTAATAATAATAGATATGAAATACCAAGTTTAAAAAATCAAATTGAAAAGTTTACACAAAGAGAAATCGTAAGTACACAATAATACAAACGAAATAGTTCAGATTGAATTTGAATTATGAGTTCAATCAAGGAACAAAATAATAATTGATGATAATGTTGCAGGAATTGGAGAAGAAGGAAATAGAATTAAAGAAATCAGAAAACATTGTAAGATCCGAGTTCAATAATTTGTGTAAACAATTAGGAATAACGGGAACGAATAATATAAAAAAAGAATTGTGCGAGAGAATTGTTGATTTGCCAGATATTTACGACCGTATTGTAAAGAAGACGAAGAATCTTGATAAAGTTGTTGAATTTTATACTGCATTTGTTAAATTAACTCTTGGACACCCTCACGATGGTGGATGTATTCCAATGATTCAATACATCATAGGTAATAGCTCCATAAATAAAAGAAGTGATAGCATCACTGATGAAGTATCTTCATTGCAGATAAAGGAAATACCACAACCTACGAATGGACGTACGGTGAAGCACCACTGACAATTGTCCCACCAATATTTAATACAAACTTTGATGACGAAGAACAGAAAACGGAATCACATGGCGATGAAATAGACTTTGATGTGGACGAAAGTCCAATTGATTTTGGGGAAGAAGTTGAACTTGCTGACGGTGGTGACATTAATTGGGGCGATATTGACGATGGGGAAGCTATCAACGATGCCGATGGTGAAATTGATTACAATATTTCGTTAGAAGAGTCTGGAATTGTCGTTGAAGCAGCAGGACACGAAGGTGGAAACGCCACTGGCAATGAAGCTCTAACAATTCTTGACAATCCTGAGACACGAAATGATTTTGTTGATCAAGTTTTAGAGGTAGCAAATAATCAGAATTCCCAATTCAATTCTCGTGAATTGTTTTTCATTGATTTGTTTGTTTGTTTCAAGCTGGAAGCATTTTTGAGGCTGCGTTTATTCGAATTGAAGAATGATGGCAGCAATAATTTACTGAGCATGAGTCGAATGCAAGGGGAGTCTGATATATTACAATTTTCTACTGCTGAGAGTACACAAATTATGTTGGATAATGTACAAATTATTTTATCAGAGGTTTTGGATAGTCGTGTACAACATTTGTACAATATCAAACATTTTCCAAGGTGATTATTCTAATTCTAAGACCAAGCAAGATCCAATACTTCAATCTTTTATTTTATTCATCAGTATTGTAATGAAATTGATTGATAATTAGGTATTTGGATGAATTGACTGGTACATTGAAGCAAAAACTTGTGACTATTGACAAAATAATCGCAAAACAAAAAGCAGCGCGGATAAAACGCGATGAAATTGCAATGGAAAAGTGTAATTTACAACCGAAACTTGAAGTAATCAGTCGACGGACTCAAGAACTCCAACATGAAGTAAGAATTTCATTAATACATCAGCAGAAATATTGAAAATTCACTCATTTTGTGTCTATCATTGGTCTTTATTTTCTTACAGATTGAAAAAGATATTTCCAAACACATGTCGAAGAAACAAAACAAAAATATTAACATACGAATAATTGTTTAATCAACATTCATCATAAAAATATTTTACAATACATAAATTCATTGTTTCTCAATCAATTTATTGACTGTTCTATTCAATTGTTCAGTAAAAGCAACAAAACTGAAAGTACGAATGACTCTTTCTCGTCCAGCATCACCAAATTTGTCTCTCATCAATTTATCTTTTATCAGGATTGAAATTTTATTTGCAAATGCATTTGGTGTTAATTCTGGTACTAAAAAACCTGTAATATTATTCACAATTGTCTCTTTAGGTCCACCAGACTCGTGAGCAATTACAGGTTTGCCTAAATACATCGCTTCAAGTGGTACAATACCAAAATGTTCATTTGGTGGAGTATATATTAACAATGTACAATGTTTCAACAGTGAAATCTTATCATGATCAGTTGGTGACCGTAGGAAAATAACTTTATCACTGATTTTCAATTCATCAGCAAGTTTCATTAGCTCATTAAAATGCTCAACATTCTCATCAACACGTTTGTCATATCCTCCGATCATGATCAAATACGTTCGATTGAATTCATCAACAGTTGAGACATTTCTCAATTCATAAAGTGATTCAATTGCTAATGATAAATTTTTCTTGCGTTCATATCGATTTATAGACAGAAGAATTATGCTGTCGCTTGGCAATTTTTTATCACCTAAAGTTTGTTCTAATGACTGAATTTCAATAGAATCGAAGAAATTTGTGTGAATCGATGGATATAAAATTTCTGGTTGGATTGAAAGACGTCTGAAAGTGTCCTTGAATACACCAGCAGTGTAAATACTGTTAACAAAGATTTTATCAGCCTGCCCAGTTGTGATTTCTTCCAAGTAATTTAATGGCGCTCGATACATTGACTTCAATCGACCACCAGGAATTGTTAAAAGCTGATCTGGATGATGGCAGTAGAAAATTGTATGAGGAATGTACAATCGGAGTATTGGAATGCAAATGGATACCAAATCGCAGATGACGATGTCAGGACGTTTATCCAAGAAAAAAATACACAGCGCTGCATAAATCTGTAATCAATCATCCATTAATTAATTGGTGAAACTGAATGAAAAAGGTGATTTTCGCATTGAAATTTTGATCTCACCATGCGAAAATAGGCACAAAGTGCATAAAATTTTCCAAAAATATGTCTGGGCAGCCAACTACCAAACACAATAACTGGCAAAACACCATTTTTTGTCTCAACAAAACATCTCTGTGGATCATGATGTGTTGTTACAATATTTACATCATGTCCAGAATCTTTCAATGCCAATGCAGCATCAACAATCAATCTTTCAGCGCCGCCAATACCCAAATCTGGATGTAAAAACGTTACTCGTACCATTTTTCATGCGATTCTACATACTGTCATGTTATTTCCCTCAATAAAGTTCGTTTTCGGGCATATTGGTTGGGTTAAACACCACGTATACAGAATTTTTTCAAGGTTATGTTGAATACCCCAACCTATTTCTATTTTTGAAGCTGAAAATATGTGAGATAAGCGGTATTATTAATAGAATTCATCTTATTTTATGCCCTGCGCGTTCAGTATACTAGAATAGGGCAATTTTTTTCATTTGGAAACCGATTTTTAGATTTTTTTTGATTTTTTTTAATTTTTGGACTTGTGGCGCCATCTTACAGAATTCTTTATGAACTAAAGCGCATCGCCGAAATATTCGGGATTTTTTGAAGGGTGGCGCCATCTTACAGAATTCTTGATGAACTAAAGCGCATCGCCGAAAAAATCGGGATTTTTTGAATGGTGGCGCCATCTTACAGAATTCTTGATGAACTAGAGCGCATCGCCGAAAAAATCGGGATTTTTTGAATGGTGGCGCCATCTTACAGAATTCTTGATGAACTAGAACGCATCGCCGAAAAATTCGGGATTTTTTGAAGGGTGGCGCCATCTTACAGAATTCTTGATGAACTAAATCGCATCGCCGAAAAATTTCTGGATTTTTTGAAGGGTGGCGCCATCTTACAGAATTCTTGATGAACTAAATCGCATCGCCGAAAAATTCGGGATTTTGACGGGTGGCGCCATCTTACAGAATTCTTTATGCACTAAAGCGCTGCGCCGAAAAATTTCTGGATTTTTTTGAAGGGTGGCGCCATCTTGCAGAATTATTCATGAACTAAAGACCGAAATAGCAAAAAGCCGCGATTTGGTTCATGAAAAATTCTGTAAGATGGCGCCACCCGTCAAAAAATCCGGGTTTTTCGGCGATGCGCGTTAGTTCATCAAGAATTCTGTAAGATGGCGCCACCAGTCAAAAATTCCGATTTTTCGGCGATGCGCGTTAGTTCGCCAAGAATTCTGTAAGATGGCGCCACAAATCCCAAAAATCAAAAAAATTCAAAAAATCTAAAATTCGGTTTCCGAATGAAAAAAATGGCTCTATTCATGTATATTGAACGCGCAGGGGCCAAAAACAAGATGAATTCTATTGATAATTCCGATTATCTCACATATTTACAGCTCTAATAATAGAAATAGGTTGAGGTATTTAACATAACCTTACTCCTTTACTGTTACTCATACTTTTATTCCATTTATTGTAAATCAATTAGTATTACAAAAAAAAATAAAATAAATTTGTTCAAAAAGTTCCCGTCATAATTAATTAAGGAACACTTAACATTATTTGTAATACATCCAATTACTTGTTCATTTCGCAATTCATATCACAGAGGCTTAGAAATTTATATGAAAGAACAGAAAATACCGCGGCATCTTTGTTTATAATAATTTTGTTCTTTTCGACAAAATATATCAAAGAGGAAAAACAGAATGTTAAGAACAAGAATAAAAGAATAAAACAAGAAAATAAAACGTCGCACAACAAAGAATAACAATATATATAATATAATTAATAATAGTAGAGATTCAATTGGATTTCCATTTTTTTTTCTCATCATTGAGTGAACTATAAACTATCAATAATGATTGTATACGTAAGTTGTTTATTGTGCCTAATATATAAACAGCATTGGCACAATAATTTCATCGCAAATATATATAATTTTTTTTCCATATACGCATTTATATATTTAATTGTAAAATACTCCATCAATTAATATCAATTGACAATAAGTAAAATAATTAATAATAAGAATACAATAACAATAACAAGAGTATCATGTGTTTAAAAAATATGAAATTAAAAGTGTGATAAAAATAAAACAATTCAATCTTCTCCTTTCAGAGATTTGCCATGGAAAATTCGATATGTACAATATATAATGGTCCTTCTTCTCCTTTTCATTTCTTAATTATATAATGTCGGATATGCAGTTGCCTTTTCTTCTATCTTCTTCTTCATACTAATTAATATTCTAAGCTCCAATTTGTTGGAATTGATAAAAGCATTGTAAGAAAAAAATGCCTGGATAATTTTAAGTACAAACTTACAATGTTAGTTAATCATGTACAAGAGATCTTACACAATTAATTCCACGTTTATATCTCCTTTCATTCCTTTTTCCACTATTATTATTCCAATTGCTCACTCGATTTATTTTTCATTGGACGGACGGATTTTGTTTGTCAGTCACGTCCATTTCGTTTTGTTAATGGACTGGATTTGTGCATTAGTTTTAGCTTGGCATAAAAGATTATTTTGTTATGTCTCATCCCGTTTTTATATATATCTATTTATATAAATCGCTTCGCACATTTGTAAAATATATTTACTTATTATTAATAATTGGGTGAGATTCAGAAAAAAAAAAACGAAGGGACAAGAGAAGATTCTTCTCTTTGTTTTAACGATTAATTTGAGTTGGAGATAATACAAATGCGCGTTACTGTATTAATAATTAATTCCTGAATATGCGCAATTTTTATTTCTGTTTCATTATTATCCTGTTCATTTTCAGTTTAATTTGTGAGTATAATTCTCACATTCCTGACTCGGCAATGCCCTCATCATCTGAAATTAAAAATAATTTTGATATTTCCCATCATTTACAATTTTATCTTTCAAATAAAACACTTTTTACTTCAAACAATTAAAACTGCGTTAGTAAAATCATGCAGGCAATAAAAATATCTTTGTCAATAGAAAGCGAGAAGAAAAATATCTACAGATAAAAAAAAAGAATACAAATACACCAAAGATTAAACAAATACCCACATTATTTCTTTTATTTTTTTTCATTTCTTTTCATAATGTTAATCCACAGTTTCACAAGCTTGTCACCTTTCCTTTTCCTCCGGGCTCATCGCACCTTCAACCGAACTCCGATTTTTCCCTGTGTAAATAATCATCATTTGGAAATTCCAACGGGAGTAGAAAACAGAAACACAAACGAATAATTTATGTAAGAAATTTTTACAATGGAATCCACAGGATTAATCATTTAAATCACCAATTGAAATCACAACTAATTGACCGATCAATTATTAATTTGTAACTACAAGAAAATATTAGTGACAAGAGATAGAATTAAAGAAACATAGAACAGTCAGACCATCACCAATGTGAATTGAATTGTTTATTTACAAATAATAAATACATGAAATGATTCTAGTGGATCCAAAATGGCTAAAATATCACCGGTGAAAAACGAAAAAAATTTCTTTCCCATATACAAATTTATTTAACAAAATCAATTAAATTACCTTCAAATCCTTGATTGTCATGAATTTCACGTGGCGATCCCTGTGTATCTTGATGTTGTCCTTCCAATTCAGCTAACAAACACTGATGAATGCAAATATATTGCTGTTCTGTTTGCACCATCCAAACACGTTCTTTCCTCATGACCCAAACAATTCCAAATATATCAATCTCATGTGATACTTGAATTTGTTGAAGTATCCTATCGAGTGTTATGAATGTACCACTTCTACCAACACCAGCACTACAATGAACGACTATTGGTCGTTGATCAGGTCGTACACGTGCTCTGAATGCTTTGACAAATGAAGCCAAAGTTTGGGGTGGACTTGGTACACCAAAATCTGGCCATGTCGTGAAGTGGAAATGTTGAATCACTCGTGTAACATCGCCCTAATAAAATAAAATCACAAACATTAATGAATTTCCAACTGTTTTCTTTGAAGAAACAAAATTACACTTACTCTGCACAACATAAATTCCATAATACTCCAGTCATGATAACGAGTTTCATTTAATATTGTGACACAGATATCACCATAATAAACAGGCAATGTATCCATAGGCCAATAATGATCACATTTTTCTCTTCCTTTTTCAATACATCGTGTCAACATGACAATAGCACGACTATTACTCTCCCAAACCATTCGCCAAAAGTCATCGCGTGTAGAGTGCAAAGGTCCTTGTGTAACTATAAATTCCCTCGGTGAATTATGTCCAGGTACATAATTTGCATTGATATAATCAGAGCCTTCTTCATCATCAACTGGTTGTAACTTAAATCGACTGTGATCATAAGGGAGAATATTTGTAAATCGATTTTTCGGTCGATTGCATGGTAAATCAGCAGCAGTGCACGGTTGATCTCTTCCAACGTGTTTCAATTCCTCAAATTCTTCAGAAAAACGGAAATCCGAATCTGCTGACATTATTCGATAATGTTCAGCGAATCTTTCAACAGTTATTGGCCGACTGTAATTAAACAACATAAATAAACATTAATATCTCTAATTTCTATTTTTCTACCATAAATTAAAATGAATTAATCAACATCCAATGGAATTAATTAACTGTGAGATGACAAAAGTTTACATAATTCAGTGCAGTTGAATAAAATATCTGTTTGTGACATGAATATGAATTATAATTCAACCTCGTGTGAATTCCAGTGGATTTGTAATTATTATTCATTCATTTATGCGTTGGCTGACGATTGAATATGAATCAACTGACCTTGTCTCAATGACACTGTCAGGCAGTGATAAATTATCAGTTGGACCATTTCCACGTGGCTCAGCAATTTTACGTAATTGATTCCGATGTCGTCGAATTAATAAACCAATACCAAGTAAAGTTAACAAAAGAACTATTGGCACAGTAACACCAACAATAATTGCAGTATTGTCTTTATCTAGAAAAAAAACACAAACCAACAATGAATTAATTATCTACTCGAACTATCAAACAGATATTAAAATGGAAATTTTTAGAGTTTATCATTTAATTGAATCGTGAGCGTCATTGCACAGTATCAATTATTAATTAGTATTTAATTGATTGACAGAAAAAGGAGGAAGAGGAATTGGAGAACAATTGAACGTTGTTAATAATCATCGCAATGTCTTTGTCCTGCTGCATTAAATAAAAGTCTCAACACTGGGCAAACGAAGTTAGAAAAAGGATTTTTTCACTCTTATAAGATGACGGAATTTAAATTCTCACCTGCTGCCAATATCAATAGTCCTTCAATAAGACATGTGATGAATAAATAAAGTGTGTCAATGTGTAGAATTCATTAACAAATACAAGTAAATATAAATTATTAAACATAGAAAGAGTAGAAGAAATACAAATTATGATTAAAATTATTTCTTACCGGTTTGTATTGGAAAACTGTAATTAGTATCAGTGAATTTATCAGGCGCTGTAAATGCACGAACTTTGACACGATAAGTTGAGCCTGACTTTAATGGTCCATTGCAATAACCAACAACTTTGTTGTCACAATTGTCACTGCCAATTGTAAAATCTTCAACTGAGCTGTTTTTAAATGGATAATAAGGTTCCATCACCTAAAATAAAACCCAAACATTATTGATATTAATTTCTCATTTAAAATTAAACCATCAAACTCTTAAAATTTACCTGATACGGTGGCCAAACACTGTAAGCTTGGACATCCTTCCAACTTGGCATTTCAAGTCCTGAAGCATTTTTACTATCATCCTCCGCGACAATAACAGTATAAGAAATAACAGAGCCATGCTGTTCGCTAAAGTAATTCTTCCTAAATCGTATTTGTATGGTCGTAGTACTTCTGCAAACTTCAGTAGGTAAAACATGAGTGGGTGGTTTCGGTGGTGCCAAAATCGGCATTGGTTGTTTCCAAACAACCTCTGGTCCATATCCAATTTTAGTTTCTGCTTGAATGCGAAAAACATAAGTTTTTCCTGGCACCAAACCTCTAATAGTTCCCCTTAATTCATTTGCCTTAAAATTCTTCGTTTGTGTATGAGTTGAACCTTCCAATCCATACGTAATTGTGAATTTTTTGATAATACCATTGTATTCTCCAATTGGCAAATACCATTCGAAACTAATATCACTTGGTTGAACATCAATTGGATAAAAATTCTCAACTTTACCAGGATACGATTCACTGGTTGTAAAACTAGCACTAACTGGATTTGAACGACGTAAATGATGACTTGATTGAGTATAACCAGAGCAAACAACTAATGTAAAAGTATAATTACGATGAGGTTTTAGATCTTTGATAGTTATTCCATTAATCGTTGTAATATTTTGCATATAACTTCCCTCGCTGTTGATAAATTGCACTTCAAATGCGTCATATTCACCCGGTGGGATATCCCAAGTCAATGTTATACTCGTATCATTAACTTCAATTGCATGAATTGTTGTTATTGCTTCAGGATAGAGTCGATCAGAGCGTAACAAAGGTCGACTAACAATTGCATCGCTCACTGTCCATACAGTGACATTGTACAGACGACCTGGCGTTAAATCATTAAACGTTACTTTAGTATCAGTGTCGTTAATTGATTTTTCACGTGTTGTGTTACTCTTATCACTAATACGGAAGCGATAGATGTCAAATTTAGATGATTGTTTTGGCGTTGGAGTGTAACGTAATGTCAATGAGTCAGGTAAATCACGATCGACAACAATCACTACTTCAGATTGTATTAATGGCATTGTGCGCGCTGTTATGTTAGTGATATCGCTCGTTAATTCGTGTGATATTGTCATTATCGAAAATCCATAATTAACTCCTGGCATTAAATCATCAATCAAGAACTTTTCTATCTTTTCATTTATATTTGATAATTCATCATCGATCTGTTCATTCTCCGGATTAATTTCCGTCTCATCATTGACATCATCATCATTTTTATGATTTAAATCTGTAATGTCGTCGATTTTTTCATTATTGTTGCCATTGTGAGGATTATTTGCATCATGATTGAATGAATCACTGACATTTTTAGTCTTAAAATCCATTGGCGAATCAATTGGCCACCATTTGATAATAAAGGATTCGATTCTGCCATCAGGACGTGGAAATTCAAGTGTAACATTTGTCGAATCAACTATCGGAGTGATATTTAATACTGGATTTGGTGGCACTGTGTGATTTACATGTAACGGAAACAAACTCTCAACTCCAAAGCTCACTGTGTTCACTTGAATTGTATATTTTTCACCAGGTGTCATATCAGTAACTTCTGCTTCTGTATCTTTAACACTTGGCAACTTAATCCAATGTTCATCGTCATCAGTACGATATCTTATAGAATATTCCGAGAATAATGAATTTATTGGCATTTGCCAATGCACCAGAACCGTATTATTATTATTTATTCCTGCTGGACTAGTTGTTACTTTATCAATTCGTAAATGTTGGGGTGGATGTGGCAAAACAGCCTGAAAATAATCGTGCGGTTCGCTTTTCAATCCGTGACTGATAGCAAATACTTTAACTTCATAACCAGCACCAGGATAAAGATCTTCAAGAATAATATGCGATTCGGTTGTTAAAGTCGTTGCACTTTCACCAGTATCATTTCTCGTGTGAGTTATTTCAAACTTCTCTTGTCGTGAATTAACGTCGCTCTTCCATGATATATTTAATCCACGTTCAATTGATTTCAAATCTTCAATTATTGGACTTGACGGTCGTGTTACTTGGAAAATTACTGTCTCATTTGATTCGACTTTATTACTAATTGCTTGAACAATTATAGTGTAATTACGTCCAGGTAAAAGCGCTTCGAGGATGATACGTGTTTTGTCAGTCGTTAATGTATTGCTATCGCCGCTAATCGACGTTGTTGTATCAACTTCGTGATACTCAAGACGATAACTGTCTTGTGTACTTGAATTGTCTGGTCGCCATGAGACCTCGAGCATTCTTTCATCAATACTCGCGCGTAAGTCACGTACTGGTAAAGGTTTTAGTGTTATTTCTCCACTTGCTGGCCAACTTGTTACTTTACCCGAAACAGTTTTCACAACGACTTGATACGTTTTGCCAGGTTCCAATTCACGGAATTCCCACATGTTACTGTTTGGTTCATTACGATTGCGAGTGATCGGTGCTACTCGACGATTTCCACCGAGAGATACTTGGTATTTATCAAATTCTGATGTGCCATTGGGAGGATTCCAATACACATGAAAACTGTTTGATGTCACTGATTGTGCCGAAAAAGTTACGTTCAGTGGTTTCAATGGAACAGTGCGATATTGAGCAGTTGTCGGTGCTGATGTCTCATCTTCGGAGACGGTTTGGACGGAGATGTTGTACGCGCGACCTGGTGAAACAATTTATATATTTATCAGTCGTGTATGAGATAAGGATGAATAAAATGATGAAATTACCTGGTATAAGATCTTTAAATGCAGCTTGCGCTGGACCAGGCGGTTCGCCTTCTTTTTCGACATAAAATACCGATTCGATAGCATCAGGTGGATCAATACTGACTTTATAATGTGTATAAATACCAGCTGGATAAGGTGGTTGCCACAATACCAACAGAGTCGTTTCGTTACGAAACCAAACGATAAATTTACCCGGCGTATTTGGCTTTGTTGTAAAATTACGACTTGTATATGCAACGCTCTCTTTAGCATCCAATACGGTAAATAATTGTAATGAATAAGTCGCGCCAGGCGTCAAATCACGTAAAGTATATGGAATTGCATCAGCTGATATTACGCTTGTGCGCGTTGTTGATGGTGGGCTGATAGCGTCATTGAAACTCTGTACTCGTAAACGAAATCCAGAGTAATTGCCCTGCGCTGGCGGTGCCCAATGAACTATTGCAGTTTTTCCATTACGCACAACTATTGTCAGGTTTGAAGGTGGATCTGGCGCTGTAATTTGTCAATCAATGAACAAATGATGGATCATTAAAAAGCAATCAACAAAACAGCGATTAGAGATTAAAAAAGTCATCCAGAAATAATTGAATGAGACGTTAATTGGGATTTTATCTCTAAAATTGAAGCATATCAGTTAATTCTAATGGAAATAAGTGGAGTAATTGAATGGAAATAAGTGGGAATTTGCATGATGACGTAATGCGATTGAAAAAAGAAATTGAAGAAAGTCATTAATTCAATAGTTGATCAATTCATCGAGAAATGTAAATAGGACAACTTTTATCGGTGCATTGACCTCAATTTTCTCTTCCAAATTTATACCACGTGATGAAAACTATTGTCAGGTGCATCATATCTATTATTACAACAATATAAATATCACAAACCAGTTGTAATTGATGCTCTCCATGTTAGCCAATCGTGTAGAGTACCATTGCTATAATACAACCAAAATTCGTATTTGGTGCCTGGTAAACCATCACGAAATTTAATAACATCACCAATATCTACAGCTGCAATTGTTGTATTTGGTGGTGGATAACCAACAGGTGGACTGTAATCCAATCTGTAACGTGTTCCTTCTTGACTCAAATTCCCAGGTATTTCAATCGCAAGATCAGCGCAAAAAGAGACCTGAAAACCCATACGAAATACATCGGAATGTTTATCAAACTCAATCTAAGAGACGAAACGAATCAACAAAATATTCACCTCGTTCCCCTCTCACTTACCTTCACCAGTAAAATAATGAGGACAAATAGATTCCATTTGTAATGCAATACGGAAATTCTTCCAATATCACAACTCAACCCCAATACATTCATTTTCACCATTTTTTTTTCTTCTCGTCAACAATTGTAATCAATTTAATACATAAAAATAAACCCGAGTATTTACCATTAATTATTAATAAAAAAAAATGAATCTTTACATGGACAACGAATAACTGCAATGGAATGAAAATTGGAAGACAATTTTTCTCTTCGTCAATCAATAAATCAATTAATTAACACCGGACAAAAAAATGATACACAAATCAATAATAATACTACTAAAATACACTAAATAATATCACGATAAATCGGTGCTACAAGCTAATCTCCATTTATTAATCATATCCTGTCTTGGTAATTGATGCTCATGTTTATTATGGCAATGATCACTGATAACAATAAACACCTGTGCATCCAATTTAATCATACAACGCGACAACGAACACGAAATAATATTAGCAGCAATAGTCGCAAAACCAGCAGCCATTTTATCCAATTTCAAATAATACATACATATATATACATATGTATGTACACTAAAGTATATTCCACAACAATGAATAAATTGCAATAATTAATACAAAATACATAACCCTTTGCTCATGTATATATATGTATATATATATACATACACACAAATCCACGAGAGAGATAGAGAGACAGTGCGAGAGAGCGAAATATATTCTTCGATATTGGAGGTTATAAATTCAATTCAACTCTTTTTTTTCTTTTTCATTGTCGTAAACGCGATTCGTTCCATCGGAATATTGAAATTCTACACAGAACACACGAATTTTTTTAATACTTTTAGGGTTATGTTTGATTTTTTTCCGTTACCCCTTTATTGCGTTTTTTTTTGCCAATTTGTGAATGTTAAATGTATTGTTGCAACGTATGTGTGGAATACGCCTCGTTACTATTTGTCTTGAGCATACTTTTGAACACAAATACTATCGAATGTATACTGAGGCCTTTTCTCTTTTTTTTTTGCTCTTTTGGCTATTGCATTTATTATGTATAGCTAAGCTTGTCTGCCTTTCACTATAAAATACTAATACAATATAAAAACTTCTACTTTATGTATTTGTGTATTGATGTATAGTGGTGGGATTCGTACAGATAAAAATATATATGTAGGAGTTGGTGGGTGCGAGTGTGTTAGTGATGACCGAGCCAGCGCCCCACTGAGTAGACTTCCCCCACCAGAACGGTAGTCGATGTATTGATAAATTTGAATTGATTTTTATCTCAACTCCGCAGGTATAATATGTGCAGTCGGTAATGACGATTTCGGCGGGTTCTATCACGGATGATACATTGTTACAATACCATATCAGTTTTGTTTTTGTTATGTAAAATCTTTGAGGTTATGTCGCGCGCAGTTGTGCGTGTTCTCGGGATTGTTGTTAATTGGAATAATAGACTATCTGAAAGAGTTATTTAACTTTATTCAACATCGGTAAGCTGCAATAATGATCATTTATAAAGATTTATTCACAATTGAACCGGAAATTCGTGGGGTTATAAAAAAGATTTGGAGGTTCTCATTATGAATAAGAATGAATATCCCATGTTTACTGAAGAGAAAATAACTATCATTCAAATCGATGAATCAATTTACTGCTATAAATCATGGCATAAGCGACCCAATTGTGTAGTTTGTTTATAATGATGAAAAAATGTAAGGTTATGTCAATACTCTCAATCTATTCTTGGAATATCAATTACATAAATGAATTCGTATAATATTTATTCAATTCCTACATCAGTAACAGTAACATGACTTCAATTGCACGGCAGTGTAACTTCCCCATGATATTAAACGAAACCAGAAAAAATTGTATGATCAGAACATGCAAATAATGCATTTGATTAATTAATGAAAAACGTTTTTGATTATTTCTATCAATTCGCAGTACAAATTATTTACTCTATTTCTTTTTTCTCGATTTACTCGTTCGTAATCGTGTTGTTGTTGTAGTTGTCGTGATAATATCATCCGAACTGCAACTTTCATTATTGATATTATCATTGAATAATAATTTAGTTTTGGTTTTAGCAACGTGTACAGTTGCATTGGCAACAAAACCGCCTTTACGAAATTTCCGCCTCGATTCATTGTTCTTTAATTTATTATTAATATTTGATTGAGCTTTTGGTAACTTAGCGATACCGAAAAGTCTTAATGAATCATTTTGTTGTCCTTGTGACGTTTTTAATTCCGTATTATCACGATTAGCGTTCAATAATGTGTTATTGATATTTATAACTGTTTTGTGTCGTCGTAGATTATTTCGTTTCTTTCTGACACATTTCTTAACATCATCGGGTTGTTTATCATCATTGGAATCATTGTTGGAGTTGTTTTCTGATGTTTTACGACTCTTTTCCACCTTTTTCAATGCTCCTTCTTCCAGTTTTTCAGCATAATCCAAAGCCATTAATTTTTTCGAACAAGATCTGTGAATTTGAGATCGATTAGAAGGGGATGCTTATAGATTTGGATGATACAAACTGATTTATTGATAATAACTTCAATAGTGCATCGCTGTTCTGTTGATAGAAGGCAACATTCGATGTTTCTAATCGTAGTAAATTTTTTTCTAATGAATTCTCCATGCCAAGTTGTGAATTTTCATACATTGTCATCCCTGTCCATATTTGTTGCTTCATTGCGGTTAGTTTCATATGAATTTCTGGACTTCTGGGTGCTACTGGCGATAAATATCTCATGTATCTGTGGAATTATTCGAAAAAATTATTGATTCATCAGTTCTTGGATGTATGAAGGGAATAATAACTAAATTTCTGACCTTGGTGGTTGCACAGGACGTGCACGAGTTGGTAATTTTGCTGATGAAACTCGTTCAATAATTGTTTTATTGTCGAAAGCCAAAGTTTGTGAACTCAACAGTGGAAAATTTTCAGTATCGAATTTTTTCTTCATTTCTTCAGCGTTTTCTAGTGGTGTGCAAACACCTCTTGGTGCACCACACGATTCTAATTAGAAATCAAAATAGAACTGTTATTATATAATCAAAAGTTGCAACTCAATCGAGTTAATAAATATTTTCAATCTATTTTTCCTCCCTTTCACTAATTCTCTTAGAAATAATAAAAATTCTTCACTTCTATTTCTGCTGAATTGTTCACTCGTTCGTGGATTATTTTCATCTGTTGAATCTTCAGTCAAATCACAATACATATCTGAACCAGGATCAGTCGCTGGCAAATCCATCACCATTCGACGATTCTACAGAACAAAATTACAATTAAGTAAATTCAATTTAGTCCTATTAAGTAATCAGAAAAACATTGGCATCTTTTTTTTTGTACAGCCAAAAATTTCCGTTTAATGCGATGATGTTTCTCTCCCATTGTAGTTGTTTTGCGTCGCAATTTTTTCAATTTATTCATCATCTGTGTTTTCTTTAATTGAGGCGATGGTGGTGGAACACAAAAACACGGTGGCAATACGGTATTTTCATCAGACGAATCCGAATTGATGCAATTCACTTGATCCAGTTTTAATTTATCGTCTGATGAACTGTCCGATGTGTCACCTTCGTCACTGTAGGAAATGAAACAAGAAATAAGGAAGAAAAAAGAAGAGAATTATTATAATTAATGATAAGCAAGAATAATTTATTGATTGGATTTTTGTTCTTATCAATACGTAGAATTTTCAACCTGGAGTAATCCGTGAGATTAATATTCGTTGGTTCATCTGCACTTGATCCCTCTTTAATTAATCGAACGAGAATTTTATTGCGTAATTTCTCCTATTTGATAAAGTTAAATAAATAAAAATTGGGTCGGTTAATGTTGATGGATATTAATTGTCTGTCTATTTTGTTATGAGTATTAGTAAAATTAAAATACTTTTGTTGGATCATCATCAGAGAAGTCCAATAATGTTTCGCAGAAAGCTTTCCCTATTTGTTCGTAGTCCTGAATTGAAAAATGGGTGCCATTACGTGATCCTAATGTTGATCCACCCATTGATGCCTCCATTGTGTAACTGTTTTGGATACCCATCAGCCAAACTACAACACGACTCGTTCCTTCTTTGCCCTTTTCAATGTGAAATTTACAATTTTCGAATGAGAACTGTAAAGTGAAGAGAATAGGAAGGAATAATTCAGTATTTTCATTGTGATTCGATAGCTTTGTACGAAATCAACAGCAACAATTCGAAACACTCACTTTATCAGCAGCATTTTTATGCAGCATCAATGGAAATATTTGCTCTGTCAATTTTCCATAACAATTAGCACGTTTGCTTTCACAACCATAAATGAAGACATTGTGTTTCCTCGAATGTGCATGGAGATCGCAATACATTGCAATTCCACACTCTTCCATCAGTCGTCTAATCATTAATTTCGTATGCCAAACAGATGGATAACTCTCACGCATAACAGTTCGATACTGTCGATTTAAATCCTTGCCAGACAATGAACACCGATTATTACCAACAATGACACCATCAGGATTCAACATTGGTACAAGTTTGAAAATGAATCGTTCACGTAATTCACGTGCTTGATTTGATTCACCAATCAGGAAATCAATGATTCCTTTCATCATCCAACTTGATGGTGTTTCTCCTGGATGAACACGAGCTGTTATCACAATTCCCTTCTTCTTTCGACCATCATCGCTACAATTTGGCGCAGTTATTGTCAAGTAATGAACATTATTACCAGCCAATGTACGACAGAGCAGTCGTAGTTTTGTAAAACGTGATTTTACTGGATCATTTGATATTGCAGACAAGTATTCCTTGAAAAAATAATGAAAGAAGGTTGGCATTTCGGTCTTTGGGATTGAAATAGCATCAATTACTTCACCTGCAAGTCTGTATATGTATATGGATAGCAGTGGGCTATGTAAACTATGTCATGGTCGTGAGGAAACGTTATGTTGAATGTTAACGTATGTTTTTCACGTTCTTCATCCCTGGAAATGATGAAAATGAATTATTAATATCGTTAGAATGGTTTTATGCCATTTGGGAATCCATTCCTGATTTACATTTTAGCAATTAGTGTCATGGGAAGTCACATCATAATCTCGTATCGTGCTATTTGACAATAAGAAATCAATTCTGTGCAGTTTATCAATACTTACGATGAATCGTTTTTGTAGTACGAAATATTGTCGCCACAACGTCGCCAACCGACTGCATGCATCGTAGCATCTTTAGTTGAATACAATAATGGCCTCAATCCATCGTTATAAAGACTGTCCTCTTTACAAAAATTAACAATTGATAATCGATAAATAATACGACTTCTGGTATTTGATATACGAAAATAAAACCACTGCATATGACGTTGTGTATACATATCACGACGTAAATGCAATTGGTAATAACAATCTGTTATCTTCAAGACTTTTTCCAAGTTCCCAGACTCAAATCTCGAATCAAATTCTAAATCATTGCGATTTTTACTTGCTGAGTTGTTGAAATTGTCATTGATTCCACTCAAATCACCAAGATATGAGCAATTCGAGTTGGAAGATGATAATACAGTCGTTCCACCTGAACATGAACGACTGAACTGCCGAAGAAATTCATTTGATAACAAATTACTTGGAATAATTGGTGTGATGATGCTCATAATCTCAATACTCACGTAATTGGTTGCACTAATTGGTGAATAATTGAATATAACCGTACCAAATTCTTCACCGACCGGTTTTGGCTTTGGTTCACGTCCGGTAGCTACATAATACGGTTCCGGCTGTGCTGGTGCATAATCAATATGGCTGACGCGCTCTTGTATAACCTCAAAAAATTAGTGAATAAGCACAAAACATCGCTTATTAATTATCGAAACATTTCCTCATTTTATTATTCATAAATTTAGATTTTACTTTACACTCGGTTGGCCATCTCGGCTCTTGTGCAACTGCATCAGTTAACTGTAAATCAACATCTTTGAATTTGAGGATATTTGAGGTTATGGGCAGTACTGAATCGATATCACGCCTAGCGAGTCCAAACCGATCATGAAGATATTGAGTTGATAAATAATTTCCTGCAATATTTAACAACAATATCAGTATTATTGTTCAATTGTGATGAAGTCTCTGGTATACCTAACCTTAAATGATATAAATATCGGGGAAATTGCCATGAGTGAATATAAAAAGAAGCAAAATGTCTATTAAAATGTATAAATTATCAATTGTATTCACCGGAAGTGGTCTCGATGTTCTTCGAATCAAAATATTGTGGCATTATTATTTCTTCATAGGCGACATCAGAGAGATTATTGTCGTTGGGGAAAAGAAGTTTTGCACAACGTCGCCACAATGAACGAATCCATTCAATTATCCTACAATTGATTAATTCCTCAATGACTGGATACGATTAATTATTCAATTTATTCAGAAGAAAATTATGATGATAACATTTGATTTAATTCATGTTGGAACAAGTAAATTTTGGGAGTCCCACTAACATCAACATGGTCACGCGTACAAGTAATCATATTACGATGTGGATCGATTAAACGTTCAATATATTTATAGATCGCGTGTCCTGTCCTAATCATGATAATTTAATTATACGTTTTATCTCATTTCCGATTTGATGAAGTGCACGAGCTAGTTTAAGAACAACCAATTATGATTAATAATTCGTTTGAGGAGTAAAGCAGAAATTGGTTGAGAGTCATAGAGAAGAATAGATGAAGATAAGATCCAAAATTGCGTTGACAAATTATTTTGAATTGTAATAGATGTTTAATGATTAATAATAGACTAAAATACATACCTGGAATAGGCTGAATTGGAAATAATTCCGCTTGGAGTATTCTTACACGACTGTTGAGTAAAAAATCCATGGTACATTGTCAACAATCGCCAGGCAATTTGCCTGAATTGGTATTTACGTTCATTTGACGACGTCACGCCATTTTTTGCGTTTGACTTAAATAAATAAAAGAGCAATATAATATTTGTTATTGAGGATCTAAACGTATTTTCTTCCTTTTTATCGTTTATTCATTGGCGTGCGCACATAACATGATATTATTGATCAATCAAGAGTTGTATCCAGGCATCTGTAGTTTGGGTGAATATTTTAGTGGTGGAGGCCATTTCTGAAGTAATTTTTAGGATTAGATTCCAAGGAATTGGATGAAAGCATGTCAGAGAAGTTTTGACACACGTCTGCATATATTTTTAGCAGTTTAAAAGTTGTTCTAGCAGATAATTCCAGTTAATAACATTGGTTGAAAAAGCCTTGAACGTACCATGTTGTCTTGGAATTTCGAGAGTTGTTGGCAAAAATATATTTTTAAGAATAATCCATAGAGGAAATTTTAATGTTATTAATTCGTCAGATTTAAGTTACCAACAAACAAATACAAAATGGGTTGGACTGTTACTGTGGCTGTGAGTACACTCAATCAATGGGTGATGGATTTCGAAGGTAATTATCGAAGAATACTCCAAAGTATTGAGGAAGCTAAAAAGGCAGGTGCAACATTTCGTAGTGGACCAGAATTGGAAATAACGTAGGTGAATTAGATAAATTAATCAAATTGAATAGAAGTTTATTCAATGTCTTACCATTCTTTGATTTTGCTCTTTATCTGTTCTGGGTCAATGAATCGATGATGCGAAACTATAGAGGCTACAATTGTGAAGATCACTTCTTTGAGAGTGACACACGATTGCACAGTTGGCAGGTTTTGGCAATGTTACTCAACTCTCACGTGTGCAACGATATAATTGTCGATGTTGGTATGCCAGTGATGCATAAAAATGTCACCTACAATTGTCGAATTGCATTTCTCAATAGAAAAATATTATTAATTCGACCTAAAATGCAGATGTGCGATACATCTTTGTATCGTGAAAGCCGATGGTTTTCACCATGGACAAAAGTAATTATGAATTTAATATGAAGTTTGTTAATTGAACATTCCTGATCATTAATTTAATTCGTCCAGGTCCGAACAGTTGAAGATTTCTTCCTGCCACGAATGATAAGTGAAATAACTGGACAAAATGTTGTTCCAATTGGTGATGCAGTGATATCAACACGTGACACCTGCATCGGCTTTGAAATATGTGAAGAATTGTGGCATCCTGATAGCAATCACATTCCAATGTCACTTGATGGGGTTGAGATAATATCAAACGCAAGTGGATCACTGTTTGAAGTTCGTAAAGCACGAAATATATTTGATCGTGTTAAAATGGCTTCAACTAAATGTGGTGGTTGTTACATGTACAACAATTCACGTGGATGCGATGGTGGACGAATGATATTTAATGGCACTTCTTGCATAGCAGTTAACGATGAAATTGTCAAATATGCACAACAGTTTTCATTGAAGGAAGTTGAAGTTACCACTGCAACATTTGATCTTGAAGACATCAGGTAATGAAAGAAAAATCATGAGAAAATACATAGGAAGGAGGAGAATCAATTCAACTCTTTGATTTAGAATAGAATGTTGAAGTAAGAATTTTTCCTGATACTTTTCACAGGACTTATCGAAATATTGTGCGATCTCGAACCCATTCAGCAGCGAAAAGTCAACCATATCCTTTGGTTAGAATTGACTTTTGTCTCTCGTCAAAAGACAAAATATTTAAATCACCAGATCGTGCAATTGGTGGTGATTACCCCAATGATTATGACGATAATGTTGATGATAATAATGATGATAAAAAGGATAAATCGTTGTCGGGAATGAAGTTTCTCTCACCTGAAGAGGAAATTTCACTCGCACCGGCTTGTTGGATGTGGGATTATTTGAGGCGTTCGTGTCAAGGTGGTTTTTTTCTACCACTAAGTGGAGGTGTTGATTCATCATCTACAGCTTGTCTTGTTTACTCGATGTGTCATATGGTCGTCGATGCAATTGACAAGGGAGGTAATACAATTATCCACCTCTCCATTCGATTCAAAAAATCTGGAATGAAGCAATACCAGATTTGTAGAATAACAAACAATGAACAAATGAGCAAATTAAAATGACTACGAACCTTATTACAGATGGTCAAGTGCTTGCAGACGTTCAAAAAATCGTCGGTGATCCAGCCTACATTCCTCGTGATCCAAAACAACTGTGCAACACTCTGCTGGTCACTTGTTATATGGGCACGGAAAATTCTTCAAGTGAAACAAAGCAACGAGCATCTGAATTATCATCACAGATTGGTTCCTACCATCACAGTATAATAATTGATGTCGCAATATCAGCAGTTTTAAGTATATTCCAACAAGTATCGAACCTCACTCCAAAATTTAAAGTTCACGGTGGTTCACCGCGTGAAAATTTAGCGTTACAAAATGTCCAAGCACGAATGCGAATGGTTATTTCATATTTATTTGCGCAATTGATGCTTTGGGTTCGTGGTAGACCCGGTGGTTTATTAGTTCTTGGATCCAGCAATGTTGATGAAGCTTTAAGAGGGTATTTTACTAAATACGATTGCAGTAGCGCTGATATTAATCCAATTGGAGGAATAAGTAAGAGCGATTTAAGAATATTCTTGAGATATTTTCGTGAGAAATTTGGCATTTCGGCCTTGGAAAAAATTCTTGAAGCACCACCAACTGCTGAATTGGAACCGTTGCAGGCTGGACAATTGTCACAGTTGGATGAAGTTGATATGGGGATGACTTATGATGAATTGTCGATGTATGGGAAGTTGAGGAAACTTGATTGTGCTGGACCTTTCACGATGTTCTGTAAATTGGTGCGACTGTGGCATAATTGCACGCAGAAAGAGATTGCAGATAAAGTTAAACATTTTTATAGGTGTTATGCTATTAATAGACATAAAATGACTATTTTGACACCTTCTTGTCATATTGAAACGTACACACCAGAAGATAATAGGTCAGATCATCGACCATTTTTGTATAATCATACGTGGAAGTGGCAATTTGATGCCATTGATAGAGAAGTGAGTGTTGAATAATGAAATTGATCTGCAGGCAATTAATTATTGTACAACATTAATTAATTAATCAATACACTATTCAATAGTTGCAGCAAAATACATCAAGTAAACTCCTGGACAGTCTTAATAAAAAGGTGGACATTCCGAAACGTTTACCTCCAAAATTCCGTGGTGAGATTCTCAATTAATCAGACTTCTTCTCTACGTCATCTTAAAATCACTCCTACAAAAATATCAACAGAAAATCCACATTTCTTCAATATGATCATTATATCTTCCATTTTCCCAGGTAAAGCAGAACCAGAGGCGATTGTTTGAGGTGCCAATTTATCTTCCCGCCCTACAAATTGCACCGAGTTGAGTAAGTTCTTCACATTTTAATTTAATCAAACCAACAACGAAATCAAAAATAAATAGAGATCATATCGATAATAATAGTTGATAATGACAATTATAGTCGATGAAATGAGATACAATGAAATGAATGTGAACTAGTACAAAAATTTCAATTGAGTTCCATTATTTTCGTTATTTATGTATGAAATGTATAATAATATTAACAATAGATAGACAGAATAAAATAATACACTTGAATAATTGATTAGATATTGACAATACCACTGGATAATAATAAAATTTCGTTTATTGTGTGATGCAAATTCGATATCATTATTGTTTTCAATGAATGAAACATAAATTTTTCTCTCGTACTCCTGTTCATCTTGAGTATTACAATACGGAAAGACAATGAGAAGAAATAAAATAATTGCAATGAAAAATAAAAACTTAAATAAACGGTGTGAGAGAATGATTCACCAATATTTTTACAATACGATAATACATGTCAACATAAATGATATAATAATAATTATTATAACGTCATAGTTAATAGTAAATTAATGAATAATTAATAATTAATAATTTCTGCAACATTTTCATGTCGAATTAAATCGTTGTCGTCATTTGAAATAATTATTTTTGTTACTCGATAAAGATATGAGTGTCACAATAAAATAATATTATGTATTTACAGTCTTGTAATTGTTTTTTTTTATTTATTTATCGTTCATTCATTCATCTTGTTTGCTAAATTCTACGATTATCAATTGTATTTTTACTTCCTCAATTGATTAACTACTTAATTTATTCGATGAGATAACAAAAAAAAAAATAATTGTCTCGAAGTTAACAAAAATTCCCCCATGTGCATTAATTAATGAATTAAAATGTTTATTCATATTTGTTCGGTTTTTTTTCTTATTTTCGTTCCTGCCACCATTTTATGAAGAGTGAGAGAAAGAGGGGGAGAGAGAGAGAGGATTCAAAATTGCTGTGATGATAATTATTAATAGTTAATTAAACAAATTGGAGATAGAAAATAAAACATAATTGCACGAACCCCCGTTGTTGTTTTTTTATTTGTGAGAGATAAAAATATATTTATAAAAGATGAATGTGTATTTTTCTTTGTTTTAATATTAATTAAGTCTTCAATGTGTATGTGTATGTGTGCGTGGTGTATTTGTGATGTTATCTCGTAAATGATAAGAAAAAAAACACGGAAAATAATTTAAAGAAAAAAAAACCATTTTTCCCTATAGTATATCACAGGTAACCCTACCGCAAGGTATTCATTTAAACAAATATTAATCGAATTGTGACAAAAAAAGCCGTAGAAAAAAACAGACTTGAATTAAAAAAGTTAACAATGAATAGAAGAAAAAAAATGCGTAAAAATGAGACATAACTTAAACACGGCATAAATTTTCGTATTTGTTTGTCCAATATTTTTTTCCAATGGGATATGGAATGCAGAACAATTCCCATGAATAAAGGGGACTTTCATATCCCATTGAAAAAAGATTTAATATTTATAAGTATATACATAACTCAAAACTTTAGCTCGAAAATGTTCTAGAATTCTCTTTAGCCATTTTTCTTTCCATTCTTCCTTTCTGCTATATTCAATAACGATAAATTCTCTTTATTTAATTATTTCCAAGCCCATCAAAGTCGAAAAGTAACGCGTGATATTTTTCTTTTATTTATTAATTAATACTCTAATTTATCAAGAACCCCATCAATGAAAAATTTCCATTAAATTCGTAAATACAATTGAATGTATGTGAACAAATTTAAACGCGTTCGATCCGAGTTTTTTGGGCATTTAAATCGTCATTTTATAAAATACAATTAAAAAGATAAGAAAAGTGATCGATTTGATAATATATAAAATAAAAAATGAATAGATTAATTAATTAATTCGTTGAGTGAAAATACTGCGATTCACAATAAAATATAAAACATTATATTATATTTATATTTATATTTATATTATTGCTCTCTCTCTTCTCTCTCTTCCTCTCTGTATGTGATTGCGAAGAGGAAGTTCATGTACGCACCTGCAATAGCATATTTGCAAAATTGCTGTTAGTAAATTTAAAATGTCGTTTGTCATAAAATTTAAGTAAAGCTGGACTGTACGGATGTTTGTCCTTCAAATGTAGATAATGTACTTCTGGTTCTTGTGTTGTGTGTCCACACTCTTCACAAACATAAACCTAAAAGTGGAAGAAAAATAACAGAATTGAAACCAGAGAATTTTTCGCATCTACCAGATTCTAATTGAAACAATCATGGAATAGACAAGGAATTATTGCAAACAATTGAACTATTCAATAAGAATTTTTAGATTTATGTTTTTGTAGACCTGTTAATATTTAATTTTTGCTCTGTTTCTGTACCTTAGTGCGACGTTCTTTGTATGCATATTGATGCTGTACACCATGAACCTTGAGACAATGACTTTCGAGCGAGCATCGTTGTGTAAAACTCTTCTCGCAGAGATTGCACTTGTATGGCCTGACGCCTGTGTGCGTTCTCGTGTGTCGTTTAAGGTCGAATGTGTCATTAAAACCTTTACCGCAAAATGTACATAAGTAGCGTTTAACATCGCTGTGACATTTCATGTGACGATTCAGAAGCCGTTGGAGACTAAAATTTTTGCTGCATACACGACAGGTAAAACGACTTGGATCATCATCCTGAAAGTATAGAAAAAAATACCGTTGAGAATTAAAATTGAAATTGCAATTAAACAAAACTAATTTCATATATAAGAAGCATTAATTTGTCCAATCAATCGATATCGAATTCCCCAAATCGCGTTTATTCCCTTTGATTAATTTTCTCCAAAGACAAGAATTTATTACGATACTCAAAAAGGTCGCGAATAAAATTGAAAAGAATGATAATCTCACCTTGCCAGAAGGTGGTCTATTAACTCTCTCCTCATCGCGACTGACTGCCGCTTGTCTCTGGCCCTCAATAGCCAAAGGATTTTTAATTCCATGACCGCCATTGACAAATTCCAATTGACAGTCGCCCGGAAGACCCAACTGAAATTTCCAATAAATCGCCCAGTGAATAAAAAAAACAGCAGCAGCAGCAGCAAAGTAGGAATCGTAATGAAAACAAAACCCTCGCTAAACATTTATCACATCACTGAATAAAACAAAAGAGATTAAGCACTCAAGTTGATTGGCATTGCATTCGGAATGAAGAACTACCGAAATATTTATTCAATTATTTGTAATGAAACAATTATTATTGAGTTTATGCTTTTGCCTGTATCAATCCGGGGTGCTTACCCTCTGCTGCAGTACACCGGGACGTGGAGCTAGTGGTGGATCGTTGCTTGTTGTTGAACTCACATTAGCTGATACCCCAGCAGGACTTGGTGCATGCTCCATTAAACCACATGCTGGTGAAGTACTGGTTGATGTTGCATCCAATGAACAGCTCTGTGCACCGGGACTTGGTAGACTTCCTGCTGTGCTGCTGCCAGTGTCTAAATCTAAACCTACAACACCAATAAAATGATTAATAACTTTATATGAGACATTATATCATAAATAAATAAAAGGATAGTTACCACTGCCAGTGAAACTCAATCCAGGACTCAATAGACCCTGATGATGATGCGGATGATGTGGTGAACTTGAATTTGGCTGTTGCTGTTGTTGCTGTTGCATTTGAACTTGTATTTGTAACTGTTGCAATTGTGGCTCAGTTTGATGTTGATTTTGATTGATGTGTAACGCCAATTCAGGTCGTTCTTTGGCTAATGGTTGATAGCTCGTATCTTCAGTCGTATATGGAATCCCAGACAATTTCGAGGTTGAAAATTGTTGGGAATTTTGAGTATTGTAATGTCGTGATGTATCAAAACCGCGTGTCAATGTCATACTGTGTTCTGGAAATGGATCAACACTTGGTTCTACCGGTGTGGTCATTTGTCCGTCTTGGCCAATATTACTCGACGCTGATGCAGGTGAATGAAGCGAATCTTCGAGTAGATCATTGCCACCATCGTCAGTTGGTAATCGTGGTAAAAATAAATCAGCAGCGTCGCTTAAACTCTCCAACAAGGCATTATGATCCGATGGTGAACTGAATGTTAATGTTGCAGTGAATTGTAATGGATCAACAACAGCACCAGTCACCATATCAACCATCATTCCTGAATCCGTGACATCATAAGCACCGTATTGTCCCGCGAGCAAATCATTTGGTTGTATTTTATAGTCAGCCAACTCCTCTTCTTCTTCTTCTTTCAATACTAATCCATATGACGCGCATACATTTTGTAATAATGAATATTGTTTGCCTTCTTGTGCGCCATACTGTGAATGTGAATTTATTTCCTGTTGTCCAGTATCACAATCCATATTAACAGTTGATGTTGGAGTTAGATAACCATTACTTTGTGTACCGCTATATTGATTTACGAAATTCGCCAAATTGTTTCCACCTTTGAGGGATTCATAGAATGGTGGTAATGAACCAGTTGGTGGTGAACTTGGTCCGTAATTACCTCGACCACCATTACCACCAGGATTCATACCATCGCCACCGCTGCCACCACCTGAACCACAACTACCACTACCACTACCACAATTTCCACCACCACTTATACTATCACCGCCGCCTCCATTTCCTGAACTTGAAAAACTCGATCCGCCATTAGCACCTGTACCACCGCCGCCTCCATTACTTGATGAACTATTACCTGAATTACTACCAGAATTACCAGTGCCACCACCGCTGGCATTTGAATTTGTAGCTCTACCATGACCTGCTGCAGCGCTCACAGTTTGTGGTCCAGATAATCGCATTGCTAATAATGGCCGTGCGATTGAATTACCAATCATCTTAGATGCTTTCGCACCTTCACGACTCTGTTCATCGTCGACCTCGTCCTTTTTCTTTGGGACTGCATAATCAATTGGCTGATCCTGTTCTGGTTCTTGTGTATGTGGTAATTCAATTTTTGTATGCTCTTTACGTGGCGGTTGTTTTTGTGTCGGTACTCGTTGTATAACGGACACTCTCGTTGGTGGTTCAACACGTGGCGTTGATGGTGGCGTTGGTGGACGTGGTAATTCAAGTTTTTCCGATTTTCCAGGTAACGGTTTGTCTGTAGATGGTATAACCAACGGGCTCCCATATTCTTTGCGTTCAGCACGTGTTAACACATGACCACGACTACCATAAGGTACATCACCACCAAGTATACTTGAAATAAAACGTCGTGGCGCTGTCGTTGTCGATGGAGTATTCACCAACGGTTGCCATTGTGGTGGTGGTGAATTAGCAGGACTTGCACTGCGCAATGATTCAGGTGTTGTCGCTCGATCATCATCCGCTTTATCACGATCTAAGATAAAATCAATAATTCCAGTAAAAATGTTCTAGTAATTTCCTTGAATTGGGGACAATCTAAAACGAACAAGCTTCAACCAAGTCTTTAATTCATTTCACTACTTTATTTAGAAGTAATCAATCACGAGTAGGTCATTAGCAGTTTAATGAAAGGTTCGAATTAAGTTCAGTAACTCTCGCTCAATGACTTCTCCCCTTCTCCATTATAATTTTCAGTCTGTCGAGGACGGATTCAACGCATTTGCAATTAACTCAAGATGACTCAAACATAATCGATCAAATCATTGACATCATTAAATAATAAAAAAGAAAAAATCCAAATTAAATAATCACTGAACTTGAATTGATGGGAAATGACATGAATTACCGAATCCAGAACACCTTTCAAAAATCACATCATCCACATCGATTTCATCACAACCCAATCGCATCAATCATTTAATCAACAACAAAAAAATACAAATTCCCACATTGGAAAAATTCCACATCCACAATTTATACAACATTGAGTCATTACAACAGGAAAAGATAAACGATGTCTAATGCATCAGCAACATTTATAATTTACATTTACTGATTATTCACTTGAATAAATCTACAACACTAACCGTTAGTGTTTCTTAACAGTAAGAAGATAAAGATACTGAACAAATAAATTAAAAAAAGACTGTTGAACAAGGAAAAGAAAAAGAATCCAACATGGACAGTAACTAAAAAAGGTGGACAGTCAAACATTTGTCATAGACAGATCCGGTGATGATTTATACAGGTAAGTCACATATTGCGAACGACATATTTAGAATTTTCATTAACTCATATTTCCGCTTACTAAATATACTGCTATGTGTACTTATACACAGACAATCGTGTGTATAATCGATGTATGTGATGGTATTTGTATGGTTTGGTCATCATTGCCAGCCATGGTGATTTGGCCCTGGGAGTTAACTGGAATGCGCGTGCACGGCATGAAAAAATCGTCATGTGTCTGTGTGTGTGTGTCTACATGACTGTCTGTCTGTATATATTCATATGTGAGGTGTAAAAAGGTGTGTGTCGGTAATACAGGTACGCACACACAATGACTTGATCCCGTCTCGAAGCGGTCACGAGTCTTTCATGATGGTGGGAGCTCTTTCACAGTCCAGTGTCTCTTGACTACAGTTTTACTGTACGACCACAAGAACATACCAACACATGAACCACTCTGAGCAAAGGAAACAAGTTGGGTTTGGTTGGAGGGTACTCTTTTTTTTTTGGAACCTCAAGTATAAGAGAAAACAGGTTGAATTGATGAGCAAAAAATGAATGTTGTAATTTATTTGCATGCTGATTTGAATGGTATTAATTATTAGGACATTGCCTGACCAATCGTTGAAGTCACTGCGTAATTTCAGTGAGATATTGTTGGAGAATAAAAGAATTTTCTACACAATGTGTGTTTATCGGTGAAGAGAGGGGTGTAGATGAGGGGTCATGCGTGTCTGTGCGGGCATGCAGGTGTCGGCACCTGTTTATCAGTCGCATTTACTAACGGTCTGTAGATTTCATTGTGTTTTCAGCGAAATTGATTTTCGGAATCATGAGGGTTTGATATTCATTAGAGAGAAGTTTTCAATTTTTTTTCTAAGTCAATTGAACATTGGGATCAATTTTTGTGCTGATATTGATTGACCAATTGTAAATTGAGGAACATTTCATGTAGAATTATCTTGATACAGAATTGGAAGAGAATTAGTTGATTGAGTAATTGCAGATAATAAACTTACATTGATGCTTGTTGACAATTAAACTTAATGGCTCGGAGGTCAATGGATTATCCTTGGCATTGCATGGTGGTGGTGATTTGCTTTGATGTTGTGCTTCCAATAATCTCAATTGCTGCTGATGCAGTCGATTTTTAATAAGAAATATTTTCGGCATTTTTACTTTACTATTGTACTATTAAATAACACATTAATATAAATAATTTATCTGTTTATTTATATATTTATTTATCTTCTTGTTTTTTTTTAAGTGTCCAGGGTTTTTATTATGCTATTACTATTAAACTTTATTTATTTAATTAACTTCTCTCTGCCACCATTTGTGTTTATTTATCATCCGCATTTAAACTTCACTTTTCAAATTATTCGTCTTTTTCTTCTTAAAAGCCGCGCGGCTTTTAAAAAAAGAATTAACAAATAAAATTGTCAAGGGATTTAATTTTCTTATCAGTTATTTTGCCTTATTTTTTTTCTTTCCTTTATCTATCTTTCTGTTGTTTCAAATTCACACAATTATTTCACAACTGTAATTATATCAACCTTGAACTTTATCCGATAAAATTTTATCACGGAATAGTAGACAAGAGACATATATTCCCGGTTGTCCTTGACAGTTGTCAAGCCGGCACATAAGAAAATAAAAAAGACAAGTAAATACCAAGAGACGACGGACTTAATAAAATATAGAAGGACAATGTGGATAAAATAGCGAATGTAAACCATACACAGCGATCAATTAATAATCACGTCAATTTACAGTTAATCGCACAAAGGAAACATTGATAATAAAGCAAATAAAAAAAGAGATTCGATGTATATAGAAAAAAAAAAATAGGTGTGTCTGCGCGTGTGCAAAAGATGTAATTTTTCCCGGAGTATTCGTGAAGGTTTCTCGCGAGCAACTGGGGCTTCGGTGAGATGTCGGACGTGGGACCCCGGGCCCCGACCGTGAGGCAGAGAATTTCATCCCCACTCAAAAGTATATGTCCGAACACAGACGGACTCGTACCTGCTGGCCCCGGACCCACTCGGACCCGTTCGGTACCCCGCTCTTGCACACCGGCGCTACCTTGGCTCCATAACATCTCCCACCCTACTGTCATTACGATTCAACTGTTACCACTACCAGTACCAATTGAACACGCGCGCGCGCATTTACAAGCAATCCCGTCGCTATATAAAAAACTAATACTAACGTATATTGCCGTATACTGCCTTTAGGTTCTCCATAGTTTATACACAACTGGTTGGTTGTATTTATGTGTAGGTGAGCACGATGCATGCCTGGCAATGTCGCGGTTAAAAGAAGCGGACTCGAGGAGACTTGTATTCGCCGCTATATAGCTGTGTGTGGCGCGTTGTAAACGGTACGCATATATGCACCTAACGGCCCCTCTACCAATCGGCCACAATGTCAATGTATATATATATACATATACACATATATATGATTCCATAATAATAAAGCGATCAATTGGATAGAATGGAAAAAAATTGGTTTTTTTCTTTCACTTTTTTTCATTTTCATATGGAAAATAAAAGTTTCTTTTTTTTTTCATTATGGAGATTTTTTTATCTGGAATTTTGTCTGTTGTATGGTGTGGTGGTGAGGTATGAAATGGAGATTTCAATGCCAGTGAAGACGAGAAATTATTTATATATGCATATGTATATTTGTAAAGTGGTGTAGGTTTCCAGGCCAGTGTGGACATCACTTGCGATATGTATGTGATCTATTTATCGAAAGAACTTTTGCTATTACTTGCACTGTCATATTTTTTTTGTCGTTTTAGTTCTGTAATGTGGGTATGGTATTTTTTAGCAGTTGGTTATAGGGGCTTAGTAGAATTGTTAAGGTTTTTATTAGAGGTGAATGTCACGGATATTATTATTTAATTTTTAGTTTTCTGCTTTTGTTCATAACCTTTACTGATTATTTTTTTCAATTAATTATTCCCAGAAGTTTTCTTGCAGTTTTTTCAAGCCTTACGTCATCATTGTCATCATCATCAGCATTGGAAACCTACAAAATAAAGCAGCAATAAATAATTACATTAAATTCCACAATTTAACTAATAATTGGATAACAAATTCAAGTTTTATGACGTCATTATCAATTCTTTGAATTAGTTTCAGGTCAGATGGGAGCTTCGACCACCTCGAGTTAAGATTAGTCATGGTAACCATCACTGTCACTCTAAATTCATGAACGATGATTGAAAATGCTTGACTGAACATCAAAAGTATTTGTAACTGATGAAAATAAAAAAAAATATTCAACGTAGACATTTATGTTATAACGAACTTTTCATCTCATCAATCTCATGATTTATTCCATCGCAATCCCCTATACATTATTCCGCCCTTTATTAATTATGTATATAAGTATGGAATTTTCTTCATGCATTTCCTTTTAATATTTCAAATGCCAACCTTAACTTTTGAAGGACGTCAGGTTTCAATATACAGATAATATACACGTAGGTGCACGTTATATATCTATAATTTTCTTTCTTCTCTTTCTTCCTCTCCATGTAAGTTATAACAGGTTACACTATTACATATACAATCATTTCTCTCTATAATATTTCTATATAAAAAAAAATTCCACTCAGTAAAAAATGATGTTACCCACGACCACTCCAAAATCATTTTATCATCGTATTACCCCTTCTATTATTCGTATTTGGACTCCTCCCCTTTCTCAAGAGACAGAGCGGGAAGGAGAAGGGAGTGTCTGTTATCTCTTTTTATTCTACGCCTCTCGAGTGTACCTCATTAACAAGAATTACTCTACAGTAAATGAAATGAAGAAAGTTAACGAAAGAATATGATAAAAAGTATTGAAAAAAAAATTTTTCGCTAAAAAAAATTTGAAAAAAGTATTTTTTAGTGAAAAAATAAAAAAAGTAAGAGATTAAAGAAATAAAAAAAACTTTCCGGTACCGGGAATCGAACCCGGAGCCCCTGGGTGAAAGCCAGATATCCTAGCCATTAGACCATACCGGATTGATGTGAGTGTATCATACAAATAGATATTAATACTTAAAGTACAAAATTGGAGTAATAATTTTTATATAAATTTGATAATTCACTGGATTGATATAACTGAAAGTATTCCCACTTCCGACGCAACCGGAAGTGAAAATCTTAACATGAATCATCAATGCAATTTTTTTAATCAGATAAAATTCGCAATGACCCAATTTTAACTTCATATTGCCAGTCGATTTATTGATTGGCATTAATTGACGATGGATCATTTATTTGACGGATCAATATTGATGTTCTCTACTGAATAACAGATGGTTTGTCTCATGATTGCGTTTTCTATAGTGGCACACTCTTAACAACCATTAAAAATATATTTTATATACGTCGATATGCCATTTTATTGATAACTCGAACCTGTTATAATCGTTTAATTATTCCACAAACTCTGGATGGTAAAAAAACTTGTTGATATTCATCATAATTTCCACTTTCAAATTCTCACCTACATGACACAATGTATATATATATATATATATATATATATATATATATATCTGTCTCCTATTTCCCTTTATTATTTATTTAAGAATCCATCATTCATGTTCAAGGATAAAATAACCTGACATCCATTTTCCCATAATTACAACGCATTTATTATTTAATTAGTGTGAAATTAACCGTATTAATGACATAATCCATCGTTTTTTCATCTCAATTCTCAGACAATCAATAAAATAAAATGAATAAATGCATAAATAAATAAATAATGATTTTAATTATAACTTTAACACTCTCGCACTATCAGCAGCTTTCCAGCATAAAAAAAAATCGCCTATTCTATTCTCAACCCCTCCAATCAATAATTCCATAAATAATAAACTTAAATAATTCCACCAACCCAATTTTAGTGGTAGACATTTACAAAAAATTTATATCCGTCTATAATACAAAAATACAAAAGAAAAAAAAATAATAAATACACAGACACGCTTTACAATATTCCAAGTAAGGTGCAGGGGTGATTGACTTTGAAATAGATCCCAGACAAAAAAAAAAGCCGAGGATTATCCTTTGAATACTGAACCAGTCTAAGGTTCACCACACACAAACCAAAATACACATTTATACATATATTTATACATATACTTTCCCTCTCCACAATATAAAACTATCCACATACACACACATCCAAACATTCAACCTGATTTAAACGCTCCCTTCCGCCCTTCACCTTTTTACTTCTATCCTACATCTAAACCCCATTCTAACTCCACCATATAATAAAGATATCTTCATCCAATACAAATTCACAAAACGCCTCTACATTACCAGCACACACACAAGCATTCACATGTTGTAACCAAGAGACAATGTCAAGGACAAGATCACTCTCTGAAACCACTTATGCAACAAAAAAATAAAATATAAAGCCCACAACAACTTCAAGAAGTTTAATAGCTCAAGATTAATAATAAAAATTAAATAAAGCGGAAGTTAATAGAAAAATGAATTTAAAAAAAAAATCACACACATTCCCAGTGTTGATTAATATATTCACAATTATAATCATGACGTACAACGTTGCATGTGTATAATCATTATTATTTAAAACATGAAATAAACATTGAATATCTGATGACATAGCAGCGTAAGATTTTCCTCTACACAACAATCTGTATCCCAGTGACTTTGCACGTAACTCATAAGTGAAGGGGAAAGAAATAGAAAGAGAGGGATGTATATATAAATAGTAATAATGATAGTTGTAGTAGTAGTAGTAGTAATAGTAAAGGACAGAGTCAGTTCACTGCCACTGTCGTGGACGTGTTTATTCCTACACAGTGGAAACTTCTCTCGGTCGTTACACACAACTTTGAATTACATGTTTCAACATATACAACTGCATGAAACTTTGTTCCACGTAATGCAGGCAATTATTTAACAGAAAATTGTAGGATTATGCATGAGTTTTCATTAATGTTATATAGAAAGAAGTGAACAATAATAGAGGTAAATAGAAAGAATAATAATGAAATTCTTACGTAATTTTTACGTATGAGAATTTTCCCGTGTCTTACTTTTTTTTTCTCGCTATTTAATTCTGATCTTTATTTAATTTTGTTTTTTCTTCATTCATTCTTCTTTTATTTAATATGATTTTGCGTCTTTTAAACATTTATATGTGAAGACTGTCGGTGGGTTTAATGTATATGTGTATATGTATTTATGTTTAAGTCTCAGCGCAGTAAATTTTGCTCTGAGAAGACGTAACGGTAAAATTGGCGGCCGCTGGCGTCCAATGAACCCACTCGATTCTCAAGTGTACACTCACACAACCCGTATAGGGGTATAGACAACATGTGTATGTATATGTAGAATATATTGGGTGTATGGGAGATAAGTAAATTTTGAGGTAAAAAAAAAAATTGAATATTGAGTTGGTGGGAAGTGGAAAAAAATTTTTTTTTGGGTAAAAAGATGGAGAAAAAGGTTTGGGTGATAATGGGTGAATATTAGCGATGACGTACGATTGGTTCGTGTGTTTGTGGGTGGTGTTATATATATGTTTATGTATATAGATATATATAGGGGAGTTAGGGCGAGTCGGAACGCATCGGAACGTGCTCGTTGACTCACTGACTCTTGACGGATTTTACCGTTACGAGCAAAAGTGAATAAAGTTGTGTCTCTGGAGCTTGCGGTATCTCCGCACCTGGAATGCATCGTGTGTCAGAATATGGTACGTGTGTATGTGTGTGTGTGTTTATTTGAATTCGTCATTGATCATTGCGCGAATTATATTGTGTTTGGTAATGCAAAAAAAATTCCAAACATGTTTTGAAAGAGAATGAATAAATGTAATTTTTGTCTCTTTGATTTTGTATATTTATTCTGCTGGGTTTTGAATTATTCGGATCACGATTGGGATTAGATGACAAGGGTGACATGGGGCGTTTCAAAACATTGAAGAAATTTTGTATTTTAAAGATAAAATTAAAGGGAAATTTATTCTGAAAATGTTTAAAGTTTTTATTGAATTTTATTTGTTTGTTTTCTGTTAAATTATTGAATTGTAGTGAACAAAAGTAAATGTGAGGTTCTTTAAAGGTCATGGTCATGAGGATAAAGAGTGGGGGAAAGGAAAAGGGGGAATGGGAGGGTCATGTGAGTCGTTGGATTGAAGAGAAATATTTAGCAATGATTGAGAAATAATTTTGAACTGCATAAGAGAAAGAATGAAAGAAAATTGAAAACTATTTCAACAATGAAATTGGTTGAATATTTTATTTCTAAATCTCGATGGGAAAATTTTGTTGACAATAAAGAAATGAATTTGTATACAGTACACCCCCTTGAGTTGAACCTTTTTTTTTTCTTCAACCCTTCGGTTCAGCGCCTCCATAAAATATATTTCTCACAGCCGATTTGATTTTATGACATGCGAAATTTTAGTACTACAAAGACGAGCGAAAAAAAAGCCACACCCGGTTGCTCTGTCGTGGTCAACCCTCCCTCTCATTCCCACCCTCGATCTCACTCTATTTTTTCCTCTAATACCCCTCTCACTATTGGTGAAAAAAATATATTCTCCACAGTTTATTTTTACAGTAGCACAATTTTCTATTTTATTGTGACAAATATTTTTAACAATACGAAAAATGAAAAGGCCTTTCACTGAAGGACAATAATTCTAAACAACCAACGAAAAATATGTTCTTTACCTTTATTCTTCTTGTCCACTATTTTATTTTCACAAAATTTCACCCACTATAAACAAAAAAAAAGGGTAAAAAAAGGGAACCAGAACCATTTGCAACCCCTTCACTAATAATTTTTCTAGTACCATAAAAAAAGGGTTTAAAAAGTTTGTCTCCTGTGGATCTTTTTTTCCATATACAAAACGAACTAAAAAAGGAAAAGAATCTGCAAATATTCCGTTAAGAAACTTTTTCTCGTCCCTGTTCAACGTTTTTTTCTTTCTTTCCTCCGCATTTATTCCTCTCTATTCTCAATTTTTATTTTTATATCTCTTGGCACATTTATAAAACTATTCTGAATGGAGAAGGATTGAGGATCGTTGAATTACATCTCTTTACAGCCCTCGCATACCTACAGATCGTTTTATATTTGTATACACCATATATATGTATACATAAACCCTCTGGATATTTGAAGAAAAAAAAAATATATGTGAAATAAAATATTTAACGACGTCACGCATTTTTTTTTACATACACAAAATTCTTCTCAACATTTTTTCCCAGTTTAGTCAACAAAATATTCAGCCAGATGATGAAAATTAAATTAAAAACATTTCAGTAAAAACTTCTCTGTCTAATTGAACGAAAAAAAGTCCATTAAAACTTTATATTTCCTGGAGACTTCTCAACGTGAATTCCCCCCTAATGAGCTAATTTTTTTCTCTAGAATAATTAGAGACCAATCAACAAAGAAAATCTCAATCCTAGGAAAACCACAAGACAAAGAACACACGACAACAATAAAGAAACACTTCAACCCCTTCAACAAAGAATAAAAACAATAAATTAACATTGCACAAACGAATTCCTCACATTTACGAATAAAAATAAAAATTCCCTGCAAACAAATTCGTCCAATGATGGAATATAACTAACACATCCGCCCTTTCGAAATCGAAATTGAATTGAAATTCAATCTCAGAACAAGAATCGAATAAGTAAAAACCTGTCGGCGTAATATTTTCACATAAGGGATCGATGAGTGTCTTTTTCTTTTGTTTACTTCTCCTTTGATGGTGGATATCACTCGAGCATTATTTTTTTCCATTGCAAAAAACGGTGAGCAGAATAAAAAATGAAATGGAGAAGAGAAGAAAAAAAAACGATGTAAAGAGAACAATGCAAACAGAGGGATATGAAGTAGGCATAGAAAAGATGATCCCATTTTTCCGCGGGACGTCCTAACGTCTTCCTCTTTCTCTCTCTCACTTCCTCTCCTTTTTTTTCCCTGCTTATTCGTCTAGGCATAGTGTATATAGTGTATATAAAACGACAAGAGAAGCGTGGGAGACCACGGACAGGTGGGGAAGATTTTGTGGCGCGCATTCTCTCTGCACTCTCGCCTAGGTACACACACATGTTAAAATTATGTGTATGGGGGTTATGCCTTTCTCAATTTTCCCATACTCGATTCTACGAGTTCCTGCACCTTGCTATGTGCACATTCAACACACACACACACTGAGATTTATATATTTATAACTATTTCAAGTTCGCACTTTGTTCAACTGTGAAGAGAAAAAAAAAATCGTTGGTAATTCTGTTTTTTCTCGTGGTACGTTTGAGGTCAATGTAATAATTGTCGTAACTCGGCGAGGAATTGTCCTATCGGTTTCGCCAGATACTCAATTTGTGCGTCTGATTCTGCTCTATGATTTTGTTTATATATGTTGGTAGTTGCGGTGGGTTTTTAAAGGAGATAAAAACGTTGGAAATAAAAGTTTCATTGTTGTATGAAAATGAGTTTGTAAAGACACTTTCGCAATTTTGTTGTAAGAATTTCCTTGACTTGTTGCACCTTGGGAATTATCTCCAGACACTTTTATTTATGATTTTAATTCAAGGTAGAATTATTCGCAGAGTTTTTGTCTGAGAAAATAATTTCGTTCATTTATTCCATTTTTCAATCTTTGTCAATGGGTTTTTTTGACGTCAAAATGTTATAACTTCTTGTGAAATATTCGGACGGACTTGAACAGGATCTCATTTTGTTCCTCTAAATCCGGCCAACAATTTCATATGTATATGTCTATAGGTACATGATGAATTCAATAGGGAAAAATGAGTTTGAAATAGAAAATGATTGTGGGCAGTAATGAATTCTCGATTAGATCATGTTATTGAGGTCAAATAAGAATTGTCATAACTCCTCATGAAATGACCTGACTGATTGCGTCATATATTCATTACACGCGCCTTGTCCCACTCTACAATTTCATTTTTATATATCGATACGTCCGAGACGATTCAAACCGGAAAAGAAGACGTTAAGAAATGAAGAGGAAACGAAATAACAAAAATATATATAAATCCGTCGATATTCCCATGATCAATTCTTCGATTTCCTGCACCTAACTATACACATCCACACACATCCTCCGAACCTCGCTTTATTTGTTCCTCTCAACCAACCACAAAAAGGGAAAAAAACCCAAAGGAAAAAAAAAATCTCCCTATTGTTTATCTAACAAAAAAACCCACTCTGCTCGAGAAATAACAATAACTCCGCGCAAAAAATTCCTACAAACTTCCTCAATACCTCAAATTTTGCTCCAAATTCTGCCCTACAATTTCTCCCCCTTGCACTACTCACCCAAATCAACCCCAACATTGCGAAAGTCAATCAAAGCCAAAAATCTAACGAAAACTCCTTTAAAAATCCAAATAAACAAAATAAAATAAACCAAAACAATTTAAATCTATAAATAAATAAATACCTACGACTATACTTCTTGCGTCTACAAACTATAGAGTACTCAACTGTTGTACTATACCTATTTACCCTTCATGGCATCTCCCAGCAAAATATGGATGGTAATGTTGAACAGTGTGAGAAAGATTTGAAATCTTTCATAGTATATTCATTTTGAACATATGTACATTGTATATATACATAAAATATATTCATATATATATATAGAGTGGCGTGGAACCGACGACCGAGGAGCCGGTGTCCTTGGACACTCGCGGATCGCCGGCCACAGGCAGTCAATGACCTAACATTCTTATACTCACCGGCGCTCATTCGTTCGTTTCCTTCGCCTCGGTTCGCTTCGCTTCGTTTCGTCTTTGCTCAACGTTTTATCTCTGTTTTATTTTTCATTCGCTCTTTCTCTCAGTAACTTCACGTCTTCTCTCACTCCATCACACTTTGGCCATGTATCTTTATTTCTTTTCTGTGTACCATACACTTTGTAGTGTCTTCCAACCAGTGAACGTGACGACCAAGCGGATACACAAGGCAACCGTGCTGTGACGAAGCGCTCGTGTCATATCAGGACTCTACGTGGCAATGAAAATGAAAAAAAATACATTTTATTTACATTTTTGTTTGAATTTATTGTTGGGATTATGATGGAGTAGTTGGTGGTTGTATTATTGGATTTATTGGGGTAGTTATTGTACAAAAAAGGTGAATTTGAGGCAGGTTAGGACCTGCAGGATCAGGGGATTGGGAATTGTTGATTTGATAGGGTGGAAAATAGGATTAGTCACAATTGACAATGGAAATCGTATTAAAAAAACGTTGAGAATTGTCTCAAACATTAAAACGATAACACAGAAAAATTCCATTTAGGATAAATTAATTAAAAAGATAAAAATTTTGTTAATTATAAATCAAATTCCCTTTTACCCAAACCCCTCATTTCATATTACACTAAATAAAATTCTCCTGATCTCATACACAAGATAAATACTTACACACCCACTTTCATACCTCAAACACACTCACACACATTCAAACATATTTGTATAGCTGTATTGAAGATTACAGAGAGACATACAAACATATACTGGAGCAAAGTCCGGCGACCCTGACCGCATTTGTCCCTATACAAATGAACAAGGTCAAACCTTAAACATTTTCATCACCCTAAAGAGCAAAAAAAGAACCCCATAATAACGACAAAGCCCCAATAATCATCAAACTAAATTACCAACAATATCATCTCCTTTATCCTCAACTGCAAAAAATAAAAATAATAATCAGAAATTATTTCAAATTCAACAAAATATTACCAATAAAAAATAATACTATAAATATATCTGCTGGGAAACATGAAATCCTCCATCTTTTCTCTCAATATTCCCTTCTATACCCTCTCTACATGTATATAAATATATATAAATATATATCTGTACATAGCCAACATTATTTTCACATTCCGAAACGATCTCGCTATATAAAATCCCTTATAGCGTTGCTACTTCGCGCTGGAGCCTCAGTACACTCCTGTTGAAATGATTCGTCCTTGAATACCTTCCAGATATTCATCACACACTCACACAGCCATACATAAAAACAAACGAATTAAATAACTAACGCAAAAAAATCTCTCCAACATCTATCAATGCATAAAAATATCATTTAATAATTAATCCAAATAAAATTCATAAGATAAATAAATAATTGAGTTTAGTAATGATTAATAATATTTATATTAATTATTTGTATGACTGTGTGTATGTGTGTTATAGAATATTTATTAAGAATTGTTATGGTGTAGAAGATAATTCTATTTATTTTTGTATGTGCAACGTACATTACGTTGTAATGTGTGTTTGAACATGACCGAGCGCGAATACCAAGATGGCGGAGTTGATGCGCTTCGTGGCACGGAATCTGAGATTACCTCACAGCCATCCGTATGGCCGTGTATAGGATATAGCCGTGGCAGTGACAGTGGGCTGTTCACTTCCCTCCCCACGTTCCCTCTTCTATAAGTTGCCTCCTTCGTTTTTCCTCTTTCGCTTCGACGAGTCCTCTCACCGCTTTACTTCGCGAGCTCCTCTCACGATATTTCTGTATATAGACCCAACGTTTACCTGTTTCTATCCCGCTATATTACGTACACGTTTGTACTTTTTCCTTTCGGTTATTTAAAATTCAATGAAATATTTCAGAGTTGACATTTTTTATGTTTTGTTTTGAGGGATTGAAGGAATTTTCTTGAATTTTTATCTCGAGAATGGTTAGAGATAGAAAAGTGGATGAGTGGACAAAAGTTTCGTTATTCTATGGGGAACAATTCTATATTTCTATGTTTATGGAGATTGGAAAAATGGTGGAATTATAAAGCGTGAAACATAAGTCAGTCTAAAACTTCCGCCTATAGATAATCATCACGTCAATCACAAAAAAAAATCATTACAGACGAATAATATTTAAAATATCTCAACCCTTAACCTCTTAAAATCAAAATATTAACGCGAGATAATTTGAAAGGATCAAGAAATAAAATCCCTTGATATTCACTGCAAATGTACATGATACCAACAGAGTATAGAAGGATCTCTCGTCGGGTTTGAAGTAGTCGGGTGAGGAAAGAAGGAGGACAAGAGTCGCGCCTAGGACATTCACCTCTCTTCGTATAAATACATATATATATATACAATGCCGTATACATCGAAGAAGTGAGCAAGAGAAAGAAAAAAAATGACTTGAAGACCAAGAGAGAGGAGTCGATCGTGGACGCCCTTACACAATCGTGCGACCATGTCTCGTACCCATTATAAACGTACACTCTTTCATGGCAGCCATTTTGGTATCTTTCAATGTCGGAATACCAAACGAGTGACCTGTTTTTATTTCATCATCATTACTATTCCAAATGGTTAAATAATTTTTTTTTATTATACATCAACTCTCACGAATCCATTCACAATTAAATTGTATATAAATGAAAGAAAAAAATTGTCTTTTTTTTGTCCTTTTCTTCATTTCTAGTGACTCAACTCTTTTTTTTTTATTTTCAAATATTAAAACGCAACTAAGTCTAAATGTCGACGACCGGGACATCAACCTTTCAGATAATTTAATTCTTCTTCTCTTAATATAAAAAAGAAATTCATTTTCTGACTTATTCCTTTTTTTACAATATAAATTTGAATCGTGAACATGGACAATCCAACAGAAATAAATTAAATCTGATTATTTATACACCCTAAAATATTCTAAACTAAAAAATCAATTTTATCTCTACAACTAGAATAAAAGAAACAAGAAAAATCTTATTCAAACTTGTTTTACTGAATTTACACGTTGACAAATTCTCTCAAATCTTCACTCAAATATATCAATTAATCTCCAATTCTTATTCAAAGAAGAAAAAAAGATCAAAATGTAGACGACCAGGCCATTCAACTTTTAAAAATAAACATTTTCCTCTCAATAACCAAAAAGCAACAAATAAATATTCCAAATAGCACCAGAAATTAAGTCTAAAAATTTTGCTCTATTCTACCAACTGCCTTAATTATTCTATAATTACATAGACGCACAGACGATTTATATTTATCGATGCAAAAGATAAATATACACACATATATATATATATATATATACATAGATATTTAATAGAGAGTTGGAGTGCGCTGTCGTCTCACGACGTAACGAGTAAGATAGACTTTATAAGTAGGCAAACGTAACTGTTTTATTAACCGTAAACTGTGAGAGAGCTATACACTATATATACAACGCCTTGGGAGCCTTCGCTTACATAATCGAAAACACAGAGAGTGAAAATTGTGCGATCCTACTTTCGTTATCGTAAATTACATATATAACATATATACATAATCGATCATACGAAAAAAAAATGAAGGAATATTCCAAAATCAAAATTACCTCTACAATTATTGTCTATTCCCTCATAACTTCAATTATTCGCATCTTACAATTAATTTATTTATTGATTTCAACTGTCCAAATTATAAATCAAATTTTAACTGAGAATAAAACAAGTTTGCGCTATGGATAGAAAGAAAAAAATTATATGAGGTAATATATATTTCGTGGAAAAATGCAAAATGCGTAAGCCATAAAATATATTTATTGTTTTTGAAACATAAAAATAGAGCAAAAATGCTATTGTTGAAATTGACCTGTTGCATCGTTGCCCTGCCATATATAATTCCATTGTATAAATTTAAATTTCATGTTTGACCTTTAAGAATTATTCATTTCATTCCATCTTGTTTATGTTTAAATGGTGGACGTGAATTTGAAAAACAAAGTCAAGGTTATGCATTTAATATTTCAACAAATGATAATTTCAATGGCAGGTTGCAGGGAATGAGCATTCTGTATTCATATATTTATATATTTTTATACATTGTATGCATATATATATATATATATATATATATATATATATGTATGTATAGATGTATGGGAGTTGTAGAAGAATTATTATACATGAAAAGATAGAATATAGAAGAGACGGACGAAGCGGGGAGCCGACAGAAGTGAACACGAATAGGCCGGTAACTGCCGATGCCCGGACAACGATCCCGTCAGCGTTGCGGGGCCAACTAACGGTCCAATCCACCACCATAGCAATTCACTACCACCACTAACACCATTGGCTACTTACTACCAACCAACATTGTCTACATACATATATTTACATCAGTATATGTATGTATACGTATTCGGCGTTGTCATCATCGTTGTTCGACCTCTACTCATTTTTTATTGATCTTTTTTTGTTGGTTATTCCTATGAAATCATCTGGCGTTTATTTTTATTTCTCTTACCTTTTTTTCCTCCTGTTTTTTCATGGTGGTGGTCTGTAGTGTGTCATTACCATGCGCAATATTGTCATGGTGGATGTGTGGGTTGGAAACATTTCGGTAGGAATGAAGTTGTTACCGGTTTGTTTCATTTTCATGATGATGCTGTGGGTCGGATGTGAGAAATAGAATGTTCTGGAATATGTGGACAACTTCAGTTTGTAGGTGAAGATGGAGAATGAGGCGATTTCATTGTTGGAATTGCGCAGGATCTATAGCGATCAAGTGGAATCGAGATTGGTTTATGTTGAATTTCTAATCTTGAATCAGGGAGGGTTGTTCTCCATCCCCAATCATCCATTTCGCGATTCTAATTCACCGATTATTCACAAATTTCGCACGCAACAATAAACGGAATTACTCAACTGAATAATATCATGGCCATGATAGATCGAGTTATACAATATGAAGTTGATTCATATTGCATCGATTCTATGTAATCGATTCTGATCGCATCCCGCTTTGAGTATATGATTTTATTGTTCCACCATTAGTTGGCATGAACGAAACAATTCATGAGAACGTCTCCACTGTACTGTGCTGAAGGGGACGCAATCATACCGGCCTATGATAAGGCAGTGTTACTGTGAACAACTGTCGGTAACGTACCATCGTCGAAATTTCGGTTCCAAGCATTATGAAACACTCACGCCACCATTGGCGCCAACGTAACCATAAACACAACACAAGAGTCCTCATCCAAACAAACAATCCCACACAAACACACATCTAGATCACCCGCTTCGAATCTCCATTCCATCCACACATGCGTGCATCAGAACTCACACAAATCCATCTCCACATCCCTACAAAATCTGAAACAAAAAACCAGCAGCAACAAAGATGGCGGCTGTTAGAAGAATAGAAGACAGTGGATAGTTTATATATCTATACATATACATGGAAAAATAGAAAACAAAAAAAAATTGGAAAATAACCCAACCGACAAATTCTTTTCATTTCAATTTCATTTCTATAATTATCATTATCTATATATTTATGTATACATATCTGTGTATATATGTATATATTGTTTGTTTGTGAACATATAGAAAAAAAACATTTTCATTTCATAGTGAATGAAGCGAAAAAAAAAAGTTTATTGGGTAAAGGGGGGTACATAACCTATACAAATATAAAAACAGAGTCACACACACGCACGCATGCATATGTAAATGTACACAGTGAAGAGACGACAATTAAAATTGCTCACACACAACCGAGAGTGAGAATAACAAGCTCAGTGTAAAGAAATTTTATATGTGTGTGTACATTTAGGTATTGCACTGTGTATAACCTCAAAATTTTGTGCAAGTTTCATTACTTGCAACGATTAGATTTGTAATTAAAATTGAGGGCGGTAGAATTCTTCAACTGAAATGAATGAGGGTGTTAGTGTTGTATTGAGGGGTTGTGATCAATTGCGATCATCATCCACAGAAACAACACCAACACCATCAACAACAACAACAGAGGCTGTGAGTGAATCGGAATCCGAAGCCACAGCGAATAAATCTGAAAGTGAAGTTGAGGAGAATGAAAATATATTGGGATTGAGGGGGAATGAAATGGATAATTGTCGAAATGAAGGTGCAAATGAGTTAATTGTGATGGAGGATAATGATGAGTCGATGAATTTGGATACGGCGACGAGGATGATGGCAGAGATGACGATTACTGAGGAGAATTTTGTGAAGAAAAATAATACAAGGAGTGTCAGCTTTCCGAGTAACGATAATGAATTGGTCACGGGTTATCTTGAGCCAGCGAATCCATGGCAGCATGGTAAACATAATTGCTTTATTTTGTTTATTTCATTTCATTTTGTTAGCTACCGAAATTTTATTTGCATTATTGAGTTCATCAAGACATGCGAAAGCGAACAAAAAAGTTGGTGACGTTGAGAAATAATTATTTATTGTAGGATTGTTATTTTAAATTCATTGGAATTACTCTTGGGTTTTTATTCTTCCAATTTGTTTGCCATTTTCGTTGATTTTTTTCTGTGAATATTAACAACTCGCATTGTTGTATAACGTTGACGTGTTTGTGTGAATAATTCTTTTGTCATAATTCTTTGTGTCGATTTAATGAGAAATTATCGTCTGGGTTTTGTACATTATTTGGAATATTCAATTAATTTTCCTCGTCCAAGAATTCTTTCTTTCTTCTCTTCATCCTCTATAATTTTTCCTCAATTCTTCATCCGTTATATCAACAAGAGCACAAACTAGTGAAGAATTAATCACTTCCTCTTCTATTTCAATTTGATTTCACGAGTCTAAACAAAAAAAAACCCATGAAAATCGTTCAGGAAATTATCTCAGACTCTATTCGGGATTGGAAAATTCTTCAAAGTATTTATAAATATCTAAAGATATCTGTAAACAATTCTATGCATGATGGATAATTAATAATTTGTTAGATATTGTGCAGTTCCAGGAAATTAATTAAAGGATCTTCGTGTGTGCGTTGAAGTTGGTTGCAATTCTTTTTGTTCATCTTCTTCTATTCATCTCTACTTTTTAATTTAGACTTGACGTATTGTGTTAGTAGTGTGCTCTCGTCTGTGAATTTCACAATCGTGACAGTATACTAATTTTAAATACAATGCTGTATGTGTTAAGGTATTTAGTTTTGTTTCGAGCACGTTGCGTGTGTTGTAATTCACTGATTATAATTGCAGTGGGATGTTGTCGGTTTTATTATTTTCATTATTATCTTCAAGTGTACCTTTAAATGATCGAACATGAAATTCACATGATCAATTAATTGAATAAGTTCTAAAGAATCATTTTTTTTTTGTTCACAGCATACAATGTCAAAGTCGAAGATATTATTTCACTGTATAAAAAATCCTGCATTCATCACAATACGGAGCCATTAGAAAATGTTATTGAGCAATTAAAAAATATGGAAATAACTCAAACGCGGATAAGCGAATTGTGTTTGAAGCATGAAAATTTAGATAGAAAACATTGCGAACCGCTTGAGGAAATTTTGAAGCGTTTACAATTCCATAAAATTGATTTGGAGGCTGCGTCATTGGATGATGAAAGTGCCGAGACATTGTTCGATATGTTTGAATATTATGAATCAGCAAGACACATAAATATATCAAATAACTGTAACATTGGAGCGCGTGGTTGGCAATCGTGTGCACAAATGTTGAAAAAAACGCTTTGTTTAGAGCAATTGGACGCTAAAGACATTGTTCTAACTCAACAGCATCTTAATATACTCAAAAGACCATTGCAACTCGTTTCACATTTGAAAATATTAAAATTAGAAAATTGTAATATGGCCGGAAGAGCTTTTGTCATGTTAGTTTCAGCGTTGAAGTTGAATAATGGATTGAGAGAATTGTATTTGGCTGATAATCATCTTGATAAGCCTGATGGAATCATGTTGGGATCATTATTAAAAGCTAATCATCATCTGCAGCTTCTAGACGTAAGGTATTTCGGAAATAACCATTCGCAAAGTTATTCATTAAAGAATCAAAGAATCAAATTCTTCTCAGTGTATAGAAAAAGGGTAACATCAATCAGTTGATTCGATTGTTGATTTCCGTTTTATTTCTCTTTCGCAGTAATAATAATCTCCAAGATGCAGGAGCCCACGAAATTATATCAGGTTTGATTGTCCAAGCGAACGACACACCATGTGGATATGGTTTGAGTGTTCTTATAATGTGGAACAATCAATTAACGAAAGAATTATCAGGACACTTTGCCGATTTAATAGTACGCATGAATATTTTCAATCAATTGAAGTAGATGAGAAATAATGAAATGCACAAGAGTTGAATTTTAATAATGACAACTGAACGTTGTGAATGTTTTCAGGCTCAATCGAAAAGTTTGGAGACGCTGAATATTGGAAAGAATGCACTGGGCGATGAGTTTTTAGAAATTTGTAAACAACCATTGATGAGAAATAATTATTTATTACAATTGGGTTTGCAGTCGACAGGTTTAATAGTTAGAAGTGTTATGGCATTAGCTGAAATAATTGAACGTAATGCAACACTACAACGAATTGATTTGCGCGATAATAATATTCAATTGACGCCGTTGACATTTTTGTCATTGGCGTTGAAGAAAAATACAACTGTTACTCAAATCGACCTGGATGACACAGCGGGAAGTAAATCGGTATGCTATATGATTATTTTTATTTCAATAACTATCTTCAATTATGATCATTTGATTATTAAAATTCATTCGTTGACTATTTTTACAGCAGCCACTAATAGAACAATACGCAGAATTAGTGACTGAAATACGTGGCTACTGTACTCGCAACGAAGAGCCACAATCAATGGATTCCAGCACTGAAGAATCAACATCAAGTCCACAACAACGTAGTCGTCTATCGTCATGTAGTTCGCGTAAGATCTCGCTGACATGTCAAACACTGCCACGTACACCTCCCACAATGGCGACGTCAGCGAGTGGCATAACAACGGCAAACGATATCTACGGACGTACCACATTAATGTCTGAATCAAAACGCACCAGTGGTGGACGTCTTCGTTCGCCGGCACCCTCGCCAATACCCTCGCCCGTCGCCAGTCCAATACCATCCCCATCGCGTTCACGTTTTGTCGTTAGTCGCGTTTCCGAACAAACATTAAACAATTCAAATAATTCATCAACATCATCGTCACCAATAACAACACCTTCCCCATTATCAGCATCCCCTACGTGTTTTTTTTCTTCATCAACTGGTGTTACAAATTCACGTTTTCGCGTTACAATTGTCGAACCACCAACAACACCACCAACAACACCACTTTCTTCATTGTCATCATCACCAGTCAGTTTGCCTGTTAATAATGTCGTAACAACGTCAAGTTCAAATTCAACTATTACCGTTGGTTTTAATTGTCATGATAAGAGTAGAATACAGAGAATTGATTCAAGTTCGGTGGATAATTGTGACAATGAATTGGATAATACGAAATCAAGTCCAAGTTCTAATTCAAATGAATTAAAAATCATGGACAATGTAAATGCATTGGAAATTCAAACAAACAATGGGATTACGCTGGAAATTCCAAAATTATCAATTGTGAACGATGAAAATGAACCGAAGTATTCGGAATCTATTCCCAGTGAGAGTCAAAGTTCAAATACAAATGTAAATATCAGTACTAACTACAACAATGACGTTAGAATAGATCAAACAAATAGAATTCGTCCGAACATTGAGGAATTGAATACACAGGAAGTGTTGAAGACAAACAGAATTGAATTAGGAAACTTGGTAACAACTTCAAGTTCAAGTTCGAACCCGAACGAATCAACAGTTCCAAACAATGTAGATAAAGTTCCAGAATCAATTAAAGTATCTAGTTCTAGTTTAATTACAAATGTAAATATCAATTCCAATCACAACAAAGAAACAATAGATCAAATTGATTCAAACATCCTGACGCATTGTAAATCACTGAGCTTAAATGAGAAAAAAGAATTGGAAAACACAGAATCAATTCAAAGGGCAAACAGTTCGCAGAAAAACAATGGAATTAGAACAGAGAAACGTTTAGAAATAGATTCAGATAGTTGGGAGTGGAACCAACCTTCTGGTGATGAGAATGAATCAAAAAATATGGAATCAATGTCAGTTTGCCATGGACAATCATCGCAAATTGTAGAACAAGATCAACCGCGACAACATGCGACCAGTTTAGAAAGATTACTGGAACTATTTCAACGTCCTGGAAATTTATTTAACGCTGCATTTGATGAGAACACTGAAAATAAAAGTACGTTACATCGTAGTATGAGCAGTTTGATTGGATTGGGTGATAAATTCCAGCAATATCTACGTGACGGTCGTGTTGGAGCAGATAATAGCAAACAAAATCAATCTAATAAACGTTTAACATCAAGCGAAACTCAATTATGCAGTTCAAGAGGTGAAAATAATGATGATTTGATTGATCACAAAACGACAACTAATTTTGATGGTGACGTGAGTGATATTAATATACCAGTAAATCGTTTTAAAGATAATTCTTCTAATGTACCTGAATTATTATTAATTGATGATAATAATTCGTCTTCAATTGATAATGCGAGTAATAGTAATTTAGATAATACTGAAACATTTAATAATACACTTAATAATGACGTTAATGAATTATGTGATAGTAGCGGCACGAATTGCAGTATTAATTTACCTTATTCTTATGAAAATAATTCCCAATGTAATATAATCAGTGATATAAATAACGTAAATATTGTAAATAATACGGGTGAAAGTGTTGATAATGTAAATAGTGAAATTTTCAATATTAGCAAGAATAATTTAATCGTCGAAGAAAATTTATTGGATGTCAATTGCGTTCAGCAACAGGAACAATCATGTTTACAATTTATATTACCAGAAAATCATGTTACGAACGATGGAATTGAAATCGTTACTGTTAATGAAGTCAGGAATGATATTGAAGTTCAATTAAAGAATAAAACCATACGAATTGGAAATGAAGATAGAATTGATGATGAAATAGAAATTCAAGTGGAAAGTGGAATTGAAAACATCGATGAAACAATTGATAATGATATAAACAGCATTCTAACTTCGATATTGGATATGATACCATATGAATCGTCGATTCAAACTATAAATGATGACAAACAATTATTGGATTTCATTGAAACTCCAGAAAAAATGGATTTTAAAGAAGAATCATCGGACAACAATAACATAGCGATGAATGATGAAAAGGAATATCGTAACAATGAATTTGCATCAATAATTAATGAAACAATTGATAAAACAGTGGAACAAAACATCACAGTTGATGAAACTATTGAAAATAATCAAAAAGAATTAATAGAAAATATTTGTAATGATAAAATGGAATTAACTGATACAATTAATAGCAAGCAAACTGACACAATTGATGAAAATTATTCATATTCGTGGGTTAATAATGAAACATCAGATCTAACATTGTCCAGTGATAATTTATCCACACATCCAATTGATAATAATTTAACATTAACAACATCAACAACGACATTGGTTAAAGATGGAAATACTGAAGAAATTTGTCAATTGAACAGTACAACAATTAATTTAATAACAAATGATAACAATTATGGTGATAAATTGTTGGAGAATAATTATTCAGATAGCGGCGATGTATTTACTGATGATTTGATATTTAATATTGCTGATATAACAATTCGTGATGGACCAATTTCTTCGGACCAATCTATAATGTTTGAACATAACAGCGAGACATCGAGTAATATTGATACATTGTCAGAAAATCCATCGAGTTCACGTGATAGTTATCAAGGAAGTATTGATTCGGGTATCGATGATCTATTAATGAAGGATAAACGTAATGTGGCGATAAACATTCCAATTATAAATGATAATGATTATTTATCAAAGGATAAAACAATTGAAAATATGATGATTGCACAAAATGATGATAATAAATTGCCAACGGATTTGATTCATATTACGAAGGATAATGCTAATACGAGCAATGATATTGTTAATTCTACTGGGTGAGTATTTTATTAAGAAGAAAAGAAAACAAAAAGTAAAGCTAGAAATATATTTTTTTCTTAATTCTATTCATATTCGACGCTTTTTTTGCAGATAATTTATCGATTTTTTGCTGATGAGCACATTTTGCTTGGTTATTTGATTTTTTTTTCGCGAGCTTTCATTATACAATTTTTGAAGAATCAACTCATCCAACTAATAAATAATTTCTCGTTTATTCGTTTACTCTTCAACAATTATTCTAAGTTATTCTTTCTCAACCTCACATTATCCTCAAGACAATTCTTTGTTAATGACTAATAAAAATGCATTAATATTTCTCGTACAATATAAATAATAAATTAGACTTGAAAATGATTCGCAAATATTTGAATCAAATTTTTTTTCTCTGTTTTTTCACAGTCTCAAATGACGATGAAGAGAAAATGTCAATGGCTAAATCAAACGCTAAATACATTGGACAACAACGTCAAAATATTTTCAAATACGATGAATCAGCTGACGACGACGACGATTTTGATGAGATTAAAAGTAATCTTGAGCCGAAGTATCAACGTTATGCAAAGTGGCGGATATAAATCCAAAATCAATAAACGAAAGAAAAATCTAATAGATGAATTAAAAAAAAAAAATATCTTCAGCATCATTTCGATGAAATAATTTATAAAATTCATGTTAATCCCAACAATTAATCCTAAAACTCACAGAGGTAATTTCTAGTTCATAATTGTATCTAAAAATAATCAAATTCATAAACAAAATTTTGAAAAAAAAGGAACAAACTAATGAAAGATAAATTCAACTACGGCGCTTAGTGAATATCCAATTTATTTTTTCGTAGACATTTTAGTAAATGAATAGAGAAAAAAAAATGGCAAAAAGCAAAATGAAACGAGAAAATAATTCGTACGATCTCATTATAATTATAATTGTTCTATAAACAAATGAAAAATCGAATAAACAAAAAGGAAAAGTGGGGAATTTATCGTTACAAGAAGAAGAATAAACTGAATGTCAGAGAATGTAAAATAAGGAAAATAATTGTGAAATAACAAAACGAAAAACGAAAACTGATGAACACAGTAAACATCGATTAAATTTTATCAATAACAATCACACACAATTCATATATATATATATATATATATATATCTATATATGTATAAACAACTGTGTAAGTATAAACAACAACAAATGAATCAAAGTAATATAAATAATTAAAAGAAAAATCGTTTTCCTCTATCGCTTATAATACAAAATAAAAATGATAAATTATCAAACGATCTCACTGTAACACTCAAGTGCCAGTAGTTCTATAAATAAATTAACTAAAGAAGCAGCAACAAACAATGAAAAACCGCTAAAGGAAAATAATTTCTCTGTTACATTATAAATGATCAATTATATAATTAATTAACAACACGACACACATTGTACACTTTTATCAACCATTCTCTCTTTGACTTCATTTTCATATTCAAAATTCTGCCATTTATTGTATTTTTATTGTAAACATTACTGTAAGATATGATCAAAAGGAGAAAAGTGACAAGGAAGAAGAAGCATATTAATGAGAAAAATTAAAAGAGAAATGATAAGAGATGAGGAAAGAAATGAAAATTGTTAGAATAAATTGAAAATAATGAAAGCTGAAATTGATATGAACAAGTATATTCCTGAAAATTGTATGTATATATATAAATATGAATATTTATATATATATAAATGTATAATGATGGATATTTTATTGTCCATAACAAAAAAAATGTGTAAATGTTAGTTATTCAGTATTCTGTTTCTAATATTTTAAGAGAGAGTTTATATACATGTTATTAACGTCAATTCATTAATTTTATTTTTTTTAATACAAAATATACAACAATAAATCGGCGGAAATTGATTAATAAATTGTTTAATTGAATAATTGATAAATTAATTGTAAAATGATTGAATAATTGCGGTATTTTGCCATTGATAATGTAAAATTTTACTGAGAATTATTGAGAATGATATGAAAAAAGACAGAGGAAATAAAAGGGAATTTATCGACTTTACTTGTATCACTGTACCAATTTCACTTTTAAATATGTGTAATCTATTGAAAAATGTAAATAATAACACGAATAACAATAATATTGCGTTGTTGGCAATTAATTATTCATGGGGGATGTTTGTAGAGTTTTTTAGGGGGTTCCAATAACTAAGAAATCATCAAATATTCTTCTCCCTCTCTCAAACCTTAAAATCACGTTCAATTTCCCGCCACAATCCCACAAAAATCCCCGAATTCATTACATCAACCCCAAACATGCAATTAACCCTCTCCCAACCCTCTTTAACCTCAAATTCTCCATATCAAGGACATTACCCCCTCCAATCTTTTCAACCCTCTCAACACCACCCACCCATAACCTCAAAATCGAAATAATTGCGCGCGCATTGCTCCTGCGCATCTAAACCAGCGCAATTCGCCCCCCCAATACCAAACAACGCAACAAAGGAGGAAAAAGGTTGAAACCGACAGCGGAAATTGCTTGCGGTTTTCCTCTTCACATTACTCCATTTTCCATCGTGTCGTAAAGTTTTCCAACATCTCTCGTTCACTCCCATTCCCATTATCCTCATTGTAATTGTATTCCACCATCGCGATACAATTTTGCATAGTTGAACATAACCTACAAATCGTTTATCGACATACAAATCAAATAACCAATACTTGTACACACTTCTCACCTACATAATTGTCCCGTTTTGTCATTATACACATATATATCATGCAATATCGATGTACACTAACACGCAGTCGCATTCAACACCTCCAACTTACATATATTCATCATCATATCAACATCCACACGAATAACGAGTAGTGCAAACAGGGATTGTGATGATAGTGGTTGTACACTGTAAATAAAAGACTCATCACTGCATTCAGTGTCACGACAATCTCTACTTCATTCATTCAATCTATACATGTATACATATATATATTATTCATTTACTTTATTTTTGTTCACTTATCAACAATCAATAGCTACAATTAATCTAATACGCAAGGTAAATGTTCAGTCTAACTGTTTAGTAATTGGTTTTATTCGTTTTATTACTTTAGTTTTTAATTGTTGCGTTTTTTGTTTCTACATTTTAGAGTCAATTGTGATTTACCACCCTCTGAGTTTTAATCAATACTGCCAACCCTTTACTGTTTCATTTGGTTTTTTATGTGACCTCGTCTATGTTTGAGGATGTTTTCTATTTTTGGTTTGGATTTATTGATGAGGTTTGTTAATTATTTTATTGTTGGATGAATAATTTTGTTAATTTGTTTTTGGGTTTTTGTTTTTTTTATAGGAGGGCAATGTTGCCCTTTATTTAGGGGTAATATGGTAACAATGAATGCGGAAACGTCTGCGGGACGACGTAAACTGAATTCTGGAACTGCAGTTGGCGATAATTGTGGATCGAATAGTTCGAAAGTTGATGAAACTGATATTGATAAGAATAAAGGCGGAGATATGACGGTTTCAACAACTACCACTACGACGGTTACGTCTACTTCGGGAGTTGGTGCTGTTACAGAGAAAAAATCCATTGTTACATGTGCTGAAGATAGTCCTAATTATCTTGTTTATAAAAAGGTGGAGTATCTGGGCTGCATATTCCAATTAAAATTCCAATTCTTTTGTGAATGTATTTATTTATGTGTTTGTTTATTTATTCTTTGTTCAGATGGAAACGATCGTGGAAAAAATGTTGGACGACGTTAACGGTGTACCAGTGCGCACTGTAAAAAGCTTCATGAGCAAAATCCCATCGGTATTCACTGGAACTGATGTAATCAGTTGGATCATGAAGAATATGGAGATTGATGAACAAGAGGCATTACGTGTTGGACATTTAATGGCCTCCCATGGTTATTTTTTCCCTATCGACGATCACTGCCTCACTGTGAAAAATGACAACACATTTTATCGATTCCAAACGCCATATTTTTGGCCGTCGAATTGTTGGGAACCGGAAAATACAGATTATGGTGAGGAAATGATTGAATAATCAAGGTGACGTTATCATTCGTTCGAGTATCCTGTTTAATTGATAATTAATTGATTGAACCACCTCAATTAATAATGAAAAAGTTGAATCATGACATTGAATACATAAAATATCAACTTCATATCGAGAAATGAGGAAGAGATAAAAAAAATCCCGGTCACTTTTTCACCCATAACTTTTCACTTGAACAGTTCATCCGTGAAATCTCTTTGAGTTATTGTTGAGTAGAATCTAACGATGGAAAAAACGTCCATAAGTGTAATAAACGTCGATTTTATTCGACCTCGTATAAATAATTGCAGTAGACTCACAAGGAAACTTGCCGCAGCAAAATTGATGCTCCAAGGACGTTCATTTAACTGGCGAATTTTATTATCACTATTCCACTACTATTTTTTTCACCTTTCTCTATACTTTTTTCTCTTCCTTTAGCTGTTTATTTATGCAAACGCACAATGCAAAATAAAACACGATTGGAATTGGCTGATTATGAAGCGGAGAATCTCGCAAGACTACAAAAAATGTTCTCACGTAAATGGGAATTTATATTTATGCAAGCCGAGGCACAAAGCAAAGTTGATAAAAAAAGAGATAAACTGGAAAGAAAAGTTTTGGACAGTCAAGAACGCGCATTCTGGGATGTCCATCGACCAATGGTAAATAATAATTAACAACAATAAATTACCTGCGTCTTTATATATTTTTATTCCTGGTTTTTTTTCCTTGTCATTATCTGTTGTTTCTTCAGCCTGGCTGTGTCAATACAACTGAATTGGACATTAAAAAAGCCTGCAGAAGTAAACCGATGATTAAATCAAGCAAACATCATCAAATTGGTGTTGCTTGTGGACGAATTTCGCCTACGCAAATTGATCCGACATTTAACAATCCGTCCACAGAGAAATTACAAAAAAATATTGATATGCTTAAACAACGGTTGGATCGACGGAATATCAAAATTTCCAAGGTTGCTGAAGCGTAAGTAAACTTTATCAATTAATTGAAAAGATTCCTTTTCAATTATTATTCAATGTATATTATCGTTATAGACTCATTGGATACTTCGAACAATACGTTGAATACGATCCAATGTTCACCCAACCAGAATTCAGCAATCCATGGATATCAGACTGTCCAGATTTGTGGGAGTTGGATCGTTCAGCAAAAGAAATATCAGCGAGACGAGTTAAACGTTGGGCATTCAGTTTGCAAGAACTTCTGCAAGACCCAATTGGTCGCGAACAATTTGTTCGTTTTCTTGATAAAGAATTTAGTGGAGAAAATCTTAAATTCTGGGAAGCTGTACAGATATTAAAAACATTACCGCAACGTAGTGTTGAGAATTCCGTAAACGAGATATGGAATGAATATCTTGGCGCTGATGCAAGTTGTCCCATCAATGTTGATTCACGCTCGTACGAAATCACAAAGAAGAATTTAGAAAAATCGGATCGTTGGTGTTTTGACATTGCTGCGGTAAATAAACTCAAAATATTGAGTTGCTTTGTTAATGCTTCGAATTTAATTGTTTATTATTTTTCAGGCCCACGTTTATCACTTGATGAAAAGCGATAGTTATTCACGATATTTACGCTCGGAAATGTACAAAGATTTCCTGAATGGATCAAAGAAAAAAGTAATGAACTTATTTATACAATTAAACGTTATAAAAATTACCATAATTGATTCTAACAATATTAAAGAATCAAACTGCATAATTAATATGTAGATTCTGCGATTTACATTTAAATTTTAGACATCGGTGAAAGGGATACGGAGCATCGTACCGTTTACTGGTCGCAAGGACAATGCAGCACCTTAATGACAAAAAAGGAAGGAAATATTTAATTATAAATCTTTTGATTCTTCGATAAAATGTCTCCTCGACATGGTAAGACTACAAACAAGTCTTTTCTTTTTCAGTTTTCTACACAAATGTTTATTTATTTATTTATTTGTTGGGTTTTGTTAGTTTATAGGACTTTAAGGACACTGGATAGGAAGAAATTAGCTCAAGTTTCATCATTCCCTGATAATAAATAGAAGGAACAATTATTTACATAATGAAGAAGGCTGGTGGATACAAATAAAAATGGCACAAAAACAATCTATGGAATTAATTTTTATTAATTTTTTTATTATTATAAATTGTCTATTTTATGTGTATATAAAATCAAGGGATTGAACAATTTTATTGGCTATACAAAAACAAAAGCTTATAAATATTTTATTGCCTTCATTTTTATGTATAAATGTATTATTACTGTAAATAAATTTTAGCTCAAAGTAATTGGCTTCTTCTTCTCATTCTTATTTAAAATAAAAATCTCATTACTTTTTTAATCGAGAAATTGATTGCAATGACTTATTATTATAATTTCGATTAGTATTAATATTAAAGAACTCTTTTTTTCATTTCATTCCACATTTCTATGTTTCGTTATTGATGAAGTGTGAGTTTTCAGTTATTTCAATGAGATGTGAGAAATCCACACGTCATTTTGTACAATCAAGGTATGAAAAAAGAGAAATTAGACGAGAAAAAAAATATTCTTAATGTGATATGACTAGATTAAGAAAATACAGAAATGAACAAAAACATGATTAATATTATCAATAAAACAATAATAATCAAGCGGAGAATTATATTGAAGAGAAAAAAGGGACGAAAATTCTGACGAATAAATGCTCTTGCAAGATCGAAAAAATAATTAATTTCCTATTGGAAAGAATATATAAAAAAAAAATATATTCTACTAAATATATATTTACATATTCTAACTTTTAAGATACGTAATTAACCCAAATTATTTTTTTCTATCTCGCAAAATTACTAATTATTGTCTAACAATCTTCCGAAGCTCCTTCAAAGTATTGTTCATCGATTCCTCACAAAAAAAAAATGAATTCAACGCTCCGGAAGACTGAAAAAAAATTATCCTAATTCCATTTACTTCAATAAAAATATGATGAAACTATTAATCACGCAATCGTGAAAAATAGAAATGAAAATGGACATGTACGTCAAGCAACATCGATATTTTTCTTGCTATTTCTCTTAATAATTGGTACAGCAGCCCACAAAGCCGTTCCTAATATCAAAATAATTCCAAACGCAAGAAAAATTGGTTTATAAGAACCAATTTGTTCAAATATTACACCGCAAATAGGTGGTCCAAGTAATTGTAGCACACCGTTAACAAACAAGGAAATCCCATAAGACGAACTTAATTTCTCTGTGCCCAACATATCTGCCAATATAACAGTGGTAATTCCAATATACATTCCCGAAGAAAGACCAAACAAAGCACAAAAAAATGCTAACATTGCATAAGAAGTAGCCATTGGTAATAAAGCCAATGCAATTCCACTCAAACCCAATCCCCCAACAAAATAATAATACTTTGGTATGAAATCAATGTCTGATAATGAAGCACCACCGATTCTACCTACCAAATCCAGCGCAGATACAATTGAAAGCAATAATGCTGACATATTCTTATCAAACCCCTCTGATATCGCATAAGATGGCAATAAAATCATAAAATTCGTATTGCTAATAGCCGAAGTAGAATTTGAAATTAATATAACTAAATAAATTGGATCATTCAATACACTAAAATCAAAGAATTTGTTTGCTGAGTTTCCACTGCTCTGCGATGAATTTTCATCGATACTTTCTCGCTTCGAATTTGAATAATTATTAATATTCGATTCAATCTTTGAATTCTTACTTGCTGTTGATATTCTTCTAGTTGGTTGAGCTTTGAATAAACGTCTGAACATACTCGGTACATTCATTCGTGGGCTCAATGCAATCGGACCCATTTCAGAGACAATACTGTGCTGACGTGATAAATGAAAATTTGTTTTATCTTTTTTATTTATATTTGAGTTACTACGACTCAATGGTAGAGTTGATGGCGATGGTAAATCATTATTCATTGTCTTTGTATTTATTTCAGCGTTTATTGAGACGCAATTTGATGAATTGATAATTGTTTCAGCATTGATTGTTTGATTTGTTTCACTGTTTGATTTTTCATCAATTGTTTCGATTGTTGATGGTGTACAGAGAGTTTTTTCAAGATATTTTGATAACTCTGTGAGATGTTCATCGATGTTTTGATTGTGCGGTAACTTCTCAGGCTCTGTCTCAATTATTTCTTTTGGTTCATTTGATTGTGGTGACTTGGTCTCGTTTGTTGGTGAATTTTCGTCAAGACTCAGAGCTTCGTTGTCAATACCTTCAACTACTACCTCCTTCATGTGCTCTTCCACTGGATGATATAATAATCCACATGCCAAAGTATTTAAAGTTATGGCTCCCATGATTAACACTGCACTTCTGGTGATTTGATGGAAAAAAAAAGAATATAGAATAAGGGATTTTCTTGGATTTATTATATAAAATTACCTGTGCCCAAAATGATTGAGAAGATATTGGAGGAATGGTGGAAGTACAATAGTTCCAATTGCACTTCCAGAAATGCAAAGACCATTTGCAAAGCCACGTAGTCTCTCAAAGTAGGACGTTACAATATAAATTGTAGGTGGAAAGGTCATTCCAGCACCAATTCCCACCATAAGTCCATAGCTGAAGAAAAATAGAAAACAACAAACTGAATGCATGAAGAATAAATGAATGCTAATTGTTCGAATAACTTTGTATTAATTCACGTTACATTGACGCACGGAGTTGAATGTTCGGTAGCATAAATAATTCTCACCTTACGTATAAATATGACACAGAGGTGGCAAAGTAACTCAACATCATTCCACCTGCTGCGAACATTCCGCCAATTATTGTCACTGTTCTGTATGAATATTTTATTGAGAGTACACTCGACAGTGGCCCTGAAATTAATATTTTGGTAATTAATATTTGTTTTTCAAAATTGATGAGAGAATGAATTTTGCCAAGAACTAACGTCGTTGCTTATATAAATGTTTATTAAAGGATAGATAATTATATAATAATAGAAAATGTGTAGTCTTCAAATAAAAGTTCTCTTTACAAAAGGAGAAAACTGATGATGAATTTGAAATTATAATTAATTAGAGAAAAGGGAAAGCATTTGAGTTCAATTGAATGAATCACATTAGAAACTGCGAGCACAAAACTTTGCTATATCTTCACATGAACATATAAAAACAATTAAAAGCAGAAAACATAAATGAATAAAATTCTCGTGCTATTCTCAGACAAGTACGGAAATGAAACCATTAAAATATCCTCCAATAATTCCACAGTAAAATTCTCCATATCTGCAATCTACTTTGCATAAAGAATCACGACATCATAATTACCAACTTGAACAACACGATAATAAACCTCTACAAAATACTTTTCTCATTTAAATTCTTACCCAAAGAACTGTACAGAAAATAACATAACGCTGGCATCCACGATGCAGCTGTTGGTGATGCTTTGAACACTTGAAGAAATTCAACGAACAGAACACCAAATGATTTCACAGTTCCAGGTATTAAAAAATTCACTGTTAATGCTGACATCAACACAACCCATCCCCAACCACCATCAGGTGGAATTAATTTTGTCTTCTGGATTTTTCCACTCATTTCACTTCCTCTGTTTCAATTCTTTTAATCCTAATCTTTCAAACTCGTCTAATTCTGCAAGAAAAATAAATAAAAACATCCAATTAATTTAACAATCACAGTAAATGTCGATTTAAAAATTAAATATAAATAATAAATATTCGAATAAAATCGATAAACAAATGAAAATAATTTTACTATTTCAATATTTTGCTTTTCAGTTTCGTGCGTTTTACTCTCATTGCTTATACGTAACTGAGGAAGTAATCCACGATGAAAACTATCCTCGCGTGGCATTTATATTAGTGGTAATTTGTTGCAACACGAATGATATATACATTTATATAAATTTGTTTAGTTCACTTTTATAATTCCACTCTAATACAGGTATTAACTAAAATAAGAAACGAATAATCAAACGTAAAGAATGAAGAATAAAAAAAGAACAGAAGTATCACAATGAAAATATTATTACATCTAACTTTGTCAACATGAATTAACAATTCATAACCGATAAAAAATATGAGAAAAAAAAAGAACAAATAGAATAAATAAAAATACAAAAGTCACTATTGATTTTTTTTCTCATTTTGCTGTAGACGAATTAATTCATAAATTTATAAACTATGTCATTATATAAATAACCCATTTAGCAATTTGTGTTTTGAAATATAAACGGAAAAAAAGAATTAAATAAACATGGCGTTATCAGTAAATTGCGTGAAGGAATAGAAGAAACGAAAAAAAAATATTCGTTGGCACAACTACTTAATGTGTGACACATGAGAATTAATCAAACATTTGCTCTCGTTTAATTTACGTATTAATAAATATTTCGGCTTTGTTTCACTCGCATTTTTGTATATTTTTAATTCGCAGTGGTTTACTTTATTTTTACTATATTTCATTGTACTTTTCTCTCACGTGGTTCTTTGTTAGTTCAGATTATAAGTAAATAATTCTATGCAGACACTAAAAATATGATGAGACGATGGAATAATACGGAAGCAGTGGCGCCGATAACTCGTACCATTGAGAGAACGATGGAAAAGAATTGAAAGAAAAAAGAGAGAATATGGAGAAGACATAGTTAATGATATGTAATCAGTCTAATATTGGTGTTCGAATTCATATCTTCTTTTTTTTTTTTCATAAACACTTCGATAATAATTTTTAATCTATTCACATAAACGCAGCCAGTCATCACAGTTGACTGATTAAACGTTACAAATTGTTTCTTCCTTTTTCTTTTCTATCTAATTTCCTTCGGAATTGACGAATCATTTTTTTCTTCATTTACCTTCATTTATTATTGTGAAGGAATAAATAAATCTGAATTAATAAACTTATTTTAGTTCAGCATAATCAACTGGATAAAAATCACCACCAAATGTTTACATTATAAAATTATCGAAGATTCTAAAGATCAACCCTGACACAAATACCTATTTATGTTTGTAACAATTGGAAGATAACATTCCAAACACGTATCAAATCCTCGACAACTTGCGTAAATAATGATTCCGTCAAAACCGAATTAAATACAAATTCTATGTCATATAAAATTCAATAATACCTAATATTTACACGACTAATTATCAACAGGTTTATAATCATCATTACATGACAACTGTCACTCCAATAATATAAATTTGTCGTCACACTGACGCCAACATGTGATGATTATTGACTATATTTAAACATTTAATGTGCCAACATATCTCCACACACATTAAAATGTCTTTAGCAATAGTCCAAGCTGTTAAAAAAAAATATAAAATGACGTGAGAAGTGAAAAAGGATGAAAAAATTATCTAACTACAAATAGAACACGCGTGTCCTCATCAACATTATCGTAATTGACGTGGCGTGCATCGAACACTCCGTTGCTTTCACGACCAAGAGTAACAGAGAGGTAGAATGAAAAAAAAACGAAATAAAACGAGAGAAAAAAATATAAAGAGAGAAAGATAGAAACGTCCTTGGAGTATCCGAGTAGAGGAATTGCAATAATGCAATATACGAAAGAGTAATGTTGTACTTTTGCTTGTAAATATAAATTATTCTCAATATTGAAATCTGTTAGCTATTTATTTATTTATTTATTCATCTATCAGTGCCTCGGAAATTGTGAATTTAAATTGTTGACATTTAAAATTAATTCTTTATTAATTTTTCTGTTGTTCAAGAGTTGAATTGATAATATTCTCTGTTTTATTCATCATTTTTCCTTCATTCTATTAAACCGCCAATGAAACATCACCATCCACCCAAAATGAATAACAAAATTAAAATAAAATGGACAGAAAATACTAGATTTAACATACCTTTTCAAAAATTCACCAATAAAAACCGCTCGATGGCCACAAACAATTAAAATTCAATGAAAAATGTCTCCTCCAAACCCCATCAACAAAGTCAACCACGCACAGCCATGGAAAAATACAAAAATAAGTAAAAAAAAAAAGTCTAATTCACAAAAAACGCGTCGCAAAACTTTGTTCTTATATAAAATATTGAACTAATAATAACTAAAACATAAAACAATAAATAAAACTAAATGGCGAAGAAGTAAAATAAAAGTATGAAAAATAGAAGATAGAAATTGTGTCGATAGATAAAGAGCGAAGCACCAGAAGACCCCAAGCAGACCATCCAAGAGCAAACTGATCAACGGTGCTATAGAAACACGACTTCTCTTTTCTCGAGGTACCAGAGAACTCGTTCGACCTCCTCTCAAGAAGATCCTCGGTTCCTCCGTAGCTTCTTCACTCCACACACACTTGGAGATACATCTCGTGTCCTCTTCGTCCTCTCAAACCTTTTTTTTCTTCCCCCACTTTTATCAAAATTTATTTGTTGCTTTCACGAGCATAATTCATCCTTCCAATATATTTTTTTATCTTCTTTTATTCTTTCTCAAGAAGAAAGGTTGCCAATTTATTTCTTTGCCTTCCTTTTTAGCTTCTCCTCAAATACGATGAATGATTTGCAATAGTTGAATGATCACTGACATCGCTGTGAAGAGACAAGCAGAGTTAATCATTAGTTTTGATATGGTGAAGGTAGAGAAAAAAAAAACAAGGCAAAACGATTGGGAATTTAAAGAGAGTGGTACTAAAAGTGTATTTATCAATGTGTGGGGATATTATACAGAAAGATATGTCTTCATATGTTATGTAGTAGCAAACACAAGTGTGTTTGTAGATATTGATAGATGAGGAGTTTGTACAGTTTGAATAAATTATTAGTAGAAAGACATGAAGAAAAATAGAAAAAAAAATATTGAGTTCAGATTTAACTATCCCGTTTTTTCTACGTCTTTATGGGGAATCATAGGAACTGTTTTGAATAAAAGGACTGAATTTTTATAAACAATTGAGGGTGGAAAAAAAAAATTTATTACTACGAAAACAAATCTGTTAATATCTCGATAAAATTAATTGGAATTTGTGGTGGAATTGTTTTGGGGATTTCAACGTTGGAGAATTTTTATAGGGGGTTTTCCATGGTGGTGTGTGGTTGGGGATGGTGGAGAAGGGATAGAGGAGACAGGAGGATTTTAATTCTGATGAATTTGCTGCGTAAAAAAATTGCGAAAGAATTTTTCAATGTTTGAACTTGTTTCGTTTGGAATTATGTTACATGCAAATGAGTTCGGTGTTTATTTTTAGATTGTGGATTTGAATTGAAAGTAAATATTTGAGATTGGGTAACGGTTCTGCTATAGCGGAAATGAATGGTTGGAATATTGGTCGATTGTGGTATAAAAAACACTGCGAGAACTTGAAAATTTGGTTGTTTTCTCATTTTATGTAATCGGCGTTCCCAAAAAAAACCTGTTTGGTTTGTGAATGAATTTACGACGAAAATGGAATTCCCGTTTCATGGAATGAATTGAAATTCTCGTAAATTTGCGGAGATTGTTATTATTACAATAATAATTATAATTTTTATTGGCATTGAACTTGATTGATTATAACACTAATTAATTTTTTCACGAAAAGGGGAAAATGAATGAAAAAAAAAAGAAAATCTCCCAAACATTACAAAAATCTTCACACGCCCTCATAAAAAATTCCAGCACTGTCCAAGAACGAAAAAAAACATTCCCAATCGCATCTCCATTTAAAAGAAAAGAAAAAAAGCCACCACCATCAATAATCCCAGCTAAAAAACCATAATAAAAAGAAAACAAAGCCAAGACTCAATGTATATATATATATCCCATCGTCTAAAACGTTACAAGGAAGACGATCTCACCCAGCATCTCTTGAACGAACGAAGAATAACTGCATGAAACGCCAAGAACTAAATTTAGAACATCTCCAATATAAAAGAAGTGCATAAAAGGATACAACGAAAGGAGCAAACAGAAAAAGGATCCCAAGATAAAACTAAAAAGAAAAGATGGAAAAAAAGTGGCGAACGAAACAGAAGATGTGCATCGATGCAACGCAACCAAGAGAGAGTTAGTAAACCACTTTTTCAAACAACCACCACCACCAAACTATTTTTCTTTGCGTTCGTTAGCCTTGCGTGGCATTCGAGTCGCAGGTTGTCGAGCTGAAGAAAAATAAAATAAAATAAATATCCACTTTACACACTCACACAACAACCACATGAACTTCCATACATTTATCCATACCAAACACATTATAAATAAAAATAAATACAAAACATTTTAGGAGGCAAAGACCAAGAAAGATTTTATAAGACATCGCGCAACACACGTTTACATTCCGGACGATGACGCCCCGGCAACGACCCCATTGCTCTTCACCACGGGAATACCCATCAGAATGTATAATAAAAAAACTAAATAAATAAATAAGAATAAGAATAAAATATAAAACCATACCCAAAGGTACGTTCAAAACCTGAACTTGTTTTCTACTCCATTATTATACCACTGTCTTCATCCCCCTCTGCTTCATCCTCTTCGTCCTCTTCTTCTTCTTCATATTCTCCTTCTTCTTCACTGCGTGTACATTTAATATCTTCCTTCATTTTTCTTCCTTTCATTCCAACTCCAATATGTTCTCTTGCTCCTCACCCGCCATTTTCTATTCCACAATTATTTTTTCCACATTTATTTACTTCTATTTTACGTTCATTTATTCTTCGCTTTTGCGTTTATATAGAGACATGGTTTCAAAACTGGTTGGATGAAAATAGCTCCACTGATGGGAATATTTTCCCTTTACTTCTCCTTTTTTTTTTTATCTTTTTTACTTCAACGTTCTCATAAGAGCGCGCATTTACCTCTCGCACACGCAACTCACGTTCAAATAACACTTTTCTTACAATATTCATATATATATTCAATATTTTTTTTATTCCTTCAGCAAAAGATAAACAAAACAAGAGAAAAAAAAAGCGTCTAGCATCGGACAAAATCAATTTTTCGTTAAAAAATGAACAAATATATATGTTCGCTTTTTTTTTTGTAATTTTTTTTCTTTTTTCTGCTTTCTACTCAACAATTATTCATTATCAACTAAATAATACGATTACTTTCTTCATACAAATTAATTATTGTACAGAGATTCAGAAAAGAAAAAAAATGAAATATTTTTTCCACTGTCTGATTTATTATTTTAATATCTTTCGCGCACACCTTCCTCTTTTTTTTGTTTCTTCACACCCAAAAATTACCGGAGAATTATCTTTCAATATTGTTTATAATATTTGATATACTTATATTACATAATCGAATATAATAATAGTATTGATAATTAGTAATGAATATTTAAGTACATTCTCCGCGAGATTCTCAGGGAATTGATCGATTTTTTTTTCTTTTCTTCTCCTCTTTTCATACGACAATTTAATCATTAATTATCATTATCAATATCCAATAATAATAGTAATAATAATAATAATAATAAAAAAGGAATTCGTTGAACGAATTTAAAATCACTTTTCCATTCACTGATAAATATTTTCATTGTTCTGTTTCTATTCATTTCATTTTGTGCACAGTTTCATTTATTCATTTTTTTTCTTTCATCGGATTCGTTTTGTTGATATTTTTGTTTATTAACTCGTGGGCGGCACGAATGTTGGTGGTCGATCATCTTCATGTTCACTTTTAACAGACATAGATGACGATGATGATGATAAATTGCCGGCTGATGAATTGGTGGTGGATTGATTTCTTGATATAGAAATTCCTCGATTTGCTGAAGTTGCGGCAGCAGCAGCAGCAGCAGCGGCAGCGGCTGCTGCGGCCACATTTACTGCCAATCTCATTGGATTGTTACTTTGAATATTTCTCAATTGTCTATCATCATCTTCGACATCAATAACAACATTGGGACCAACGCTGCCACATTTATCCAACTCTTTGCTACCGATTGGATGTTTTTTCATATGAGTCGTTAAATTACCACTGTGATAAAATTCTTTGCCACATATTTTACATTGAAATGGTTTAATACCAGAATGTATTCTCTCATGAATTGATAAATTGCCACTGTGACGAAATTCTTTACCACAAACGCTACATTTGTATGGTTTAACACCTGAATGGGTACGCAAATGCGTTGATAAGTTCCCACTATGACTAAACATTTTGCCACATATTTGACACGCATAAGGTCGTTCACCGCTGTGTGTACGCATATGAATAGCCAAATTACCACTGTGAGTGAAACATTTATCACATTCAGTGCATTTATATGGTCTCTCGCCATTATGTGTACGCATATGAATAAAGAGATTGCTTTTGTGGCCAAATTCTTTGAAACATATTTCACATTGGCATTTGAGTTTCTTAGCTGTAGCTGTTGCTGTTGTTGCTGCCGCGGTTGGTGACGTGGATGAAGATGCGGGTGATGGTGAAGACTGTGCGCTTGTTGTTGGTATATTTGTTGTAGTTTTTGGTGGCCTACCAGGCCCGTTATGTTTTGTCATTGCTGATTGTCCACGAATTATCATTGAATTATTCAATTCTTGATGTTGGTGGATCATTGTTGGTAAAGTTGATTGTTGTTGTTGCTGCTGCTGCTGTTGTTGTTGCTGCTGTTGTTGGTCATTGTCCTGATTTTGTGACAATGATGCTTGGCCGTGTCCACGCATTGGATTGTCGATGAGATGCTGCTGTTGCTGCTGTTGTTGTTGTTGTTGCTGTTCTTGATGGTTTAGTTGGAATAGTCCGGGTTGTTGTAGATAGTTTGCCGCACCAGTTAAGAGCGAGCGGTCAATGTGCTGAAATTGAATGAAAGTTTCGTTGGTATTGTAGTTCATAGTCGTTCAATATACATTCTAGTTTGTTATATCTCATGTTTTGATGATTATTTATGAGTTTAAATATGTTTTTGTGGTTATATTACTGTTGGTTGTGCTGGTTGTTGATGCAATAAATCGTTTTTCGACAATGCATTTGTCAAATGGCTCGTTTGCAATTGTGCTTGGCTCCAAAATTGTGGCAATTGACGATACATATATTCAACGTCTTGATTCGTAAATAATGGATATTCAGGATGATTCTGTAATACATTTGTATCATTCTGATTAGCGTCCTCCAAACCAGAATATTCTTGTTTAATCGGTACTGGACTAAACATCTGCGAAACAAACGAATGAAATTAGAAAGAGAAGAACAAAACATCTCACCAACATCAAATCCAATACAAATATTCTTCCACAATAATATTTACGGCTCTTACATTGTTTTTAGGTTAGAAATTGAGTTTTTCCTTCGTTTCTATCTCTCATTTAATCTCTCGACACATTCCATGTGTTTTGCTCTGAAATCACGAAAAGAAAAAAGGTACAGTCAATAATTTTCTTCCGCTCTTTTTGTTTCCACCGTTTCACCAATGCCGCGAGATGAATATTTTGAGGTTATGTTTAGTCAATATCAATTTGCAATACTTTATCTTCAATTTTCAATGTTTATATGGAACAATTATCAATTCTACCAATGTAAAACAAACAAATTGAAGATGGCGCACAATTTACTTCTTCATTATTATTAGCATTTGTGAATAACTTCGACATGACGAATTGGCGACTTTTTTCTTGTTCATTAATATACATATATATTACCTTTGTTGCACTGAAGCGTCTCCATTATAAGAGTAGCACGTAATATATATACATATATACATATATATATGTATATATATATGGAGTAAAATTGGGCACAATTTTCTCACATTAAAATATATTGGAATAATAAGGTTATGTGTGATATATCATAGAAATTAAATGAATAATATAAAAAAGGATGATAATACGTTATGTTACATACTTGTTTGTAAAAACGATTATCTACAAATGGATAAAATTATATTGCGTTTGTATGCAGTGATGGAATATTGCTACGTTAGGTTGGATTGGATTGGGTGGGTAAAGTGTCAACAATCCGACAAATAACACGAGAAAGAGAAAGAGAGGGTGTATTTGCTGTGGATGAGATGAAAAAAGATAGGTTCATATGTTGAGAGAGAGAGAAGAAATTGCTTGTTACACGAGTGCGCAGTGTTTCTGCGCAAGGATGACGAAAATCCATTTTATAAATTGCCGGTTAGGTAGATTGCACGAGAGATGGCGATGGTGGGAAGTTTTGTTGATCTGCATAGACGCGACATTCATGGGATGGGAGTTGTGTGAAGTTGGCAGTCGGTGTTTCATTGAGGCTTGGTTAGAGGGGGATTCGATGGAATTGAGTTTCTTGGAATTTTCGTTGGTTATCGAACGTTGATATGAAAGCATACAGGGGGTAATGATGGGGTTTTATTCAAATTTTCGTGCTTGGTATGGGTTTTCTTTTTATTCTTCTCTTTTCTTTCGGTATCGCGATTGTACAAAAGGGTGGTAAGAATTTTGAATATGGCGGGCCTTTGAAAGTGGTTGGTTTTGATCGTGGGAGTTGATAACTCGATTAATCGAGTGCGATAACAATGGCGCATTTTTGCGATATTTTTTATTCGCTGCTATGTTAATTACTCTCGGCCATTATTGAGTGGATGCCATGGCGGCAAGATCAGGCGTCGGAGACGATGTCGTCCGTTGGAGTAATTAACGAGATACAAAAAGGAACCGAAGGGGAATAAATCTCGACGGGAATTTGATTGAAGATCTACACTGGAAGGGTTCTTGATTATTTCTTTTATCTCTTTATTTAAATACTTGTATTTGAATTAACAAATTGAACTTTTTTTTCGTTGCAACGGTTTTTCATTTTCGCAGCCATTTTGGTATCGTATTCTCCAACTTGGCTGACCATGGCGGCTTAATTAGGCATAAAGAGTTTTCGCGGCCGTTTATTTTAATGAGTTAAAAGAAAAAGCTATGCATTTATCGTAACCGTTTTTTTCTCCGCTTTTATGAATTTATCACCTACTTGGCTCATCATGGCGGCGTAATTAGATATCGGAAATTTTCGCGGTTGTGTATTTCCATAAATTCAAAGAAAAAATTATGCATTTGTAACGGTTTTTTTTTCCGCCATTTTGAAATTATATCCTACTTGGCTCATCATGGCGGTACAATTGGGCATCAAAAATGGTCGCGATCGTTAATTCTGGTCAATTTTTAGAAGGAAAAGTAGATAAGTCGGCCATTTTGGAAAAAAACCTCCCCCATTTTATGCGCGGTTTCCTCTTCGCATTCGAATAGACCTATATTCACTATTATTTTTTTTTGTCGTCATCATGAATTTATCATTACTTGGCTCGTTATGGCGGCATATAATTCAGCATAAAAAATTTGCAGTTATTAATTTTCATTAACTCAGAAAAAGGAAAAGTCTGTCGGCTATCTTCAGACAATTTGTTTCCCAACGCTATTGTCAGCACAGCATAGTTTTCCTCTCTTTCGAAGTCTTGTCTTGATCAGCCATTGGAATCGCGTCTATTAATTTATTTAATTCCACAAATAAAATAAAGAGAAAAAGAGACAATTAATGAACAATGTTGCGGGTCGATCATGATTGTGAGATCAATGTTAAAAGCGAACATATATATTATTTACCAAAACGCACAAGGCTCCAACGATTGGGTGGATCATTGCGCCGAACATTAATGGCATCATTAAATAATCCTCGAGCACATCGTTATTTACGTAATCACAGTGCTATTATTAGCGAAAGACGACTTCATCTACATAAAAATATTCACATCATTCATCCCTTCAGCATATTCAGGTATGTAAAATGGCTTTAGATGCTACAAATTTACTTTTTTCATCATATCAAGCAACATCACCACTAATTCTTTCATTTTCTTTCAGCTCGAGAAACACTTCTGCCAATAATAACCTGAAAAATAAAGTCAATTTTTCAGTTATAAACAACTAATCACAACATAACATACAATAAACATTTTTATTGATCAACAGACACTGGTGGAACTTCATAATGCTGATAAACCTCACCGCAAGTCTACTCCTCATCCCGTACAAATCAGCTTTCGACATGCTTCGTTCACCTATCGATGCCTGGACAATAATAAAGAACATTCTCCTATTGATCTGCTGTATCGACGTGATAATCAACTTCATCACTGGGTAAGTCAGCACAAAAATAAGAAATTTAAATGACTTTGTCAAATCGCATGCTCCCCCTATTGTAGATACTTCGCTAAAACTCGGCGAGTTGTCGAAATGAATCACAAAATGATAGCAAAACATTACATATTGCGTGGAACATTCATAGTTGATTTTTTCGGTTCACTACCAACCGACATAATATTCATATTTAATTGGTATAACTCAATGGTTGCACGTGAATTTACGAGCATGATCCATATTCTACGTTTATTCTCAACACGTACATACATTATTAATGTAGCTGAGAGTTACGATATTCAACGTGGATATTTTGGTGTTTTTACCTTCATTCCACTTTCAATAATATCACTACACTGGTTAGCGTGCATGACATGGATAATTCCAGCTCTAAAATCATCCATAACTACAGAAATGATAGCACCAGATTCATTATCATGGACAGTGCAAGAAAAATTATGGGACGAAAGTACACAATATCGGTATTGGTCGTGCTTGATGCGTTCAATAGCCATTTTGACACGATCAGGATTTTTATCATCTGAACCAACAGCACCTGAGGATCAATATATGGCTGTTATTATTCAATCTTTGGGCACTTTGGTATTGTGCTATGCTGTTAGTCAAGCAATTCGTTTATTCAAAGCTGGAAACAGTTCAAAATTAAAGTATCAAGCGACTGTTGCACAATTGAAACAGTACATGAGATACAAACAACTGCCACGTTCACTTCAATCGCGTTTTTTGAAGTATTACGAATTTCGTTACCAACAGCATTATTTTAGAGAGACTGAAATTTTGTCTACATTATCGTCACAAATGCGACAAGAAATTGTTATGCATTCTTGTCGTAAGCTTGTGGAGAATGTTGCATTTTTTAATAATTTACCAGTGTTATTGCTGACGAGAATTGTATCGCAATTGAAGTCTGAAATATTTTTGACTAATGACATCATTGTGCGAGCTAATCAACCAGGAAATTGTATGTATTTTATTTCCACTGGTACTGTCGCCATTTATACTGATTCAGGAAAGGAAGTTTGTCATTTAGAAGACGGTGCACATTTTGGTGAAATTGCTCTTGTTATGCCTGATGAACACAGAGTTGCTACAGTTATTGCTGTTGAAATGTGCGAATTGTATCGATTAGAGCGCAATGATTTTATGCGAACTATCTATCCATATCCAATGTTATGGGAGAGAATTAAGAAAATTGCTGTTGAAAGGCATGAAAAGACAATGATTATTGATGCGCGTTGATGAACAGTTTGAAGAAAAGTCATCGTTTATGTATAGAAAATGGAGATTGAAATTTAGTTGGATACTTTCTTGTTGGATTTCATTGAAACAAGTTGATTAAATGTCGTTGTACAATCTGCTTTCTCACGCCCACAATTGTGTACGTATTTGGTATTGTACAATGGAAAATCGCGCGCATCGACGCATGGGCAGAAGTGAGAGGTAACGAGAGAGGTTGGTGGGCCTCTGGCGATGACAATAGGAGAAGAGGGCTGGACATATTGTAATGGCAAAAGTGGGCTGCGATGCGCTTGCTTGGTACAAAATCCAACACCACTCCCTCCTATTGTTATTCGTCGGTTTCACTGCGACGAGTGAATTAAGCTATCCAACCACCTTCAATTGGGAATGCTAATAAAAGTCAAACAAAAGAGACAAAGAATAAGGAAAGAACAGCAACAAGAAAGACTTGTAATGTACAACAGAACAATCCAACAGATTTATTACGTCTGTTCTTTCCCTATACTTTCGTTTTAAATTGATCCAAAGTTTCTGAAGAATCAGAAACTGTAACTGCGGAATTTTATTAGCAGATTAAGAAAATTATTATTCATTTCATCCCCTATTCTTCAAGATCAAAGAATGATCTCGTGGAACCAATGAATAAATATGAAAACTTCGAACATTTCATCGACTTTAAATACAACAGGATGAGAAGTTAATGATAAAAAAATATTTATGGACATATCCGATGAATTTACAGTTATATATATTTACTATTTATATATAAATATATATGAGAAGACCAGGGAGTCGCGACAGCGGCGGCGACCCCGGCAGCCAGCTCCTCTTTTGCATGGTCGGGTCGATACTTGTCGGGCTACCGACGCGATGTACCTTCCCCTCTTTCTCCTTTCTCTCTGTCATATTCTCATCGTGTTCCTCCTTTACAACGATACACAAACCCCTTTCTGCTCTTCTTCCATCTATTCCACTCTCTTCTCTCATCTCCACCCTCTCGTTGGGGCGCATTCGTCAGAGTCTTCCTCATAGTATTTCTCCCACTCATCTCGCTGCGCATTTTTAATTCATTCTCACACTCGTCCTACCGAATTTATTGATGATTAATCACTTTTTTTTGTTATACTTGTTGGAATTCTTTGATGTATGTTGGCAATTAATATTAAGATGTGGTAGGGTATAATGGACAGAAGGGATTCTATAGGTTAATATTTTGCTCTTTAACAATTAATACATCACATTAATTTTAGCATTGTCTTATTTTTATTCCTGTTCTGTAATGAACTGAATTATTTATAATTAATCAACTGCTGTGTATTTCATACAAAGAAGAGCGGTGTGCAGTGTCCATCCCAACAAACCTGAGAATTAGGAATCACAATTAATAATGTAATCATCATGAATATTGATAGAATTGGTTGATTTAGTATTAGAAAATACCTTAGTTTCCTCATCATGATAAACAACAAATTACACAACTGAACAATTGATTAATATTCATTCGCTTATCTACTTCTAATAAAATTTTGTGTTGGAAAATTACTGCAATCGACCAACGATGAAAACGTAGATAATTACATTTTATTCATCCTATATTTTTAATTTAGATTAGTTTTTTGTTCTGTTAATGGAGTTTTTGTTTATGTTTTGTATTCTTCTCACTTCGTTCAAGCCACAGCATCGTCAGACAAGCAAAGTTTGTTTCAAGAAAGTTCTTTGCAGTGTGTTGAATATTGGTGCAGGAGGGAGAGTTGTATGAGTATTTTCTTCAACTTTACTCAGTGCTGGTGCTCTCATATTCGTTCACGTGAAAATTAATTGCTTGGAGCAAGCAGAGGAGAATTTCGTATCTCACTTCATGTATGAAGTTGAAGTTCTATTAATGTTCTTTCTCAGCATAGGTATAGATACATTCAATAGAGTCATATTCAGCTCTTCTACAATTAATATATCAGTTTATTACTTTTCATGTAACACAAATCCTGATATTATTTTCAATCCACTTTCGTTGCAAGTGAATAGAATTATTTATAACTTATGAGCGGATGTGTAACTACACCCAAGGAAAAATTCTATCTCTGTAATATTTTCTCCTCCACGGAATCATCTGTGTTTCTCCAAGAAATACCACGTTGAAATCGCAATAAATTTCAAGGGTATGTGACCTGCATGCAGTGCCCATTCCAACAGGCCTGAAGATTAGAAATGATCGTGAATAATCTAGTCTGAATATATGTTCGTACAATTAGACGATTGAATATTGACAAACACCTTAATTCTTCCGCCACAAAGTGTCCCATCTAATGGTGCTATAGTACTTTCCTGAATCAACTGCCCATTGACCATTTTGGTACATGATAATGGCTCATTGCAGTTTTCTTTTGGGACATATCCATGGTGGAAAGTTGTTCCACCGTCCTATACATAGGGAATATTTCAATTACAACGTCGAATGTATTTGTACGAGAATTTAAGATAGTAATCTTTAGATAAAGTGGCATGTTTCTGACTAGCGCCCGTTCTGAACGACCTGCAAAAGCGATATAAAGAAATAGAATGCCATTATGAACCATGAATTTTAATTATCAAAAGATTATTTACCTGATCTCCAGTTGTGGTTGTGATTTGCTGTTTCATTATTCGATTCGGAATATTCTCCTTTGGTCACATCAGTCAACTGAATGACAATGAACCATAAAATACAGAAAAAATGAGCGGATAGAAACATTACTTTAGCCATCTTATTAGAACTCGTCGCTTGTGGCTAAAACTTGGATGAAATGCTGTCCTTTTATCTTACCTGTTCAGTCATTAGCAAACAATCTTCAAATCAGCACACCCAATCGTGTTCTGCTCTGACATATCTATTCTGCAATAAATAAAGTCAAACAGACGTCATGTGGATTCACAGTTTACACAACTGAACAATTTATTAATATTCATTTTTCTGTCTATTGTATTACACAATTCTTGCATCAAAAGATAAATTTATCAGTAACACAATGAATATACAAACCAAAATATGCAATAATCTTTGAGGTGTCATCGCCATGATCTGAAAAAAAATCATCAAAGAGTTAAAACTAAAATTTCAAACATAACCAAATTCTTTTGACTTCATCGTCAATCAATAAAACATCCGGCATCTTCACCAACACTAAACAAATTTCAATCATCCATCACTAATCAATTCAATTTTCTTTCCCATCCATCAAAATAATAGAAAAACTTCCAACAATAAAATCAACGACATGCAAACTCTGTTTCTCTTTTCTGTTTATCAGGAGAAAGTTTATGATGAAAAAATAAATGGAGAACAGCATTATAATATTATTCAGGAATTGATCGATACATATTTATTTATACATAATTATTTGCTTGACGTGTACATAGACAGGGCACGACCTGTTTCATACATTAGAGATATGTAACGAGAATGGAAAAGAAGATAAAGAAGTGGTGGATGAAGGAGACCAATGAGGTGACTTGTTGTAGTTGTAGTGGTGGCATCTGTGTGCACCATCGACCACCCGGTGTGTTGGGTGCATGTGAATTAATTATTTGTTTTAATATAAAATCTGCGGGGTGTGATTTAGTTGGGCCGCCACAGGGGCAAGTGGAATATATACTGCGATCGCATAAACAAGTCGGATGTTGTCGGTGTTGTTATGTTTAATATAACCAGTGGGGATATGGGCCTTTTATAGAGAAAGGAAGAAAGATCGAGAGAGAGATTGTGTCCTGTGTGCAATAAGTCGTTGCGTGACTACACAAATATTCACAAAACATATTTTATTTTATTGTCAAGTTTTTCTTTATTTTTTCATTCTTTCAAGTCGGGGAGTTCTTTCTTCTTATGATTCATAAATTGGTTGGATTAAGTAAAGAGTTTTCTTATTATTTTGTCGGACTGGAATTTATTTATTTTAGTTTATAAAGAGATCGATCGATCGAATTATAGTCAAGCATTTTTGTAATATATTTAATCACAAATATTTTCTACATTCTCTAATAGGAAATTTAAAAATTTTTCAAAGATACATAAATGAATGTACTTATATAAATGTTTGCAGTTACATTATCGAGTATATCGAGGCCTCAGCAGCCAACTAATCACAACTAATGTTAATATTATGCAGCTTTGGCTACAATGCCTCTCTCTTCCCCTTTCTCTTCATTTCTTTTGATTCTCTTTTTAAAATTGTTTTATTTTTCACTTATTATTATTCATTCATTTATTTATCTATCCATTTTCTTTTTTTTTTCAATTCATTTCTCTTTGCCTTCGTCTCTTTCACTCAAGTCAAGAGCGAACGATAAACCAAGTGAATCTTTCTCCTCACGATGCATGCAACTCTCTCATGCAATCCTATCTGATTTTTTTTTTATTCTTATTCCATTCTCCCCCCTTCTATGCGTTCATATGCATCCCATATCGCATTCTCGTATTTAAAATAAGATGGAATGGAATAAAAAAAATTACGAATGGGAGAATGAATATTTTATTCGTTGTTAATTGTTTCCTCCTTCTGTAAATTATCTCAGGATTTTCCTTTTCTTTCTTTTATTGTTTATTAATTTATCTCATCATTTTTTCAGGTATTTCTTAAATATTTTTTTTCAAATTGTTTACAATTAGATTAGTATTAATTGAATTATTTGGCTTTCTACCCTTTCTATTTTTTTCTCACCAGTAACAAACGATAATCAACAAAATTATCAATTCCACCCCAAGCAAATTTTAAAAGCTCAATTTTCAATGCTAATTCAACAAATATCTGAATATAAAAAACCAAGAATTTATCCACTTGATTATTTTCGTCATTATTATGTATTAAGGGTGCGTGTTGGTGTAGAAATTGCATGAGTGGGGGAAGAGGAAGGAGGAAAAGAGTCAGAAAATGATGAAAAAAAAAGAATAAATGAAATGGAGATATGAGAATACACGTTTTGTTGTGTGCGAGAGAGCTTGGTCGCTTCGCGGGGTCGGTGACTCGAACGGTCGCCGATCCGTCAGTCGATTACTCCCGGGGATCTTACGTGAACATGGAAACAGGTTCTTGGAATCCGGTTCTCGATTTTACATACGACTCTAATCAACGCGCGGCTAGATTGCTGCATCGCCTGTTGGCTCTCTCAGCATCAACTTCTCTCTCTCGTTCCTTCTTGTTCCCCCTTGTTCCCTCTTTACTTGTATCCCCCCAGTGTGTATTAACCATTATACATATGGGAATTGTTCGTTTCAAGTCTTCATATACTCATCAGCATGGAAATAAACCTTTGCAAAAAGAAAAAAAAAATTTAATAATCAGTTGGAAATGAATTTGAATAAAATATTTTTAATTTGTAAAATTGAGAAAAAATTTGATGAACTTTTGGGCATTTTGATGATGAGAATTTTTAGGGGTTGATCGACCTCCCTTCACTCTACACCCTCATATACATTTAATCAACTCATAAACACAACAAAATTCTGATAAACATAAACATAAACAGAGAAAGAAAAAAGGATATGAAGTACCAAGAGCGGAAATAATTCTATGGCAGTTTGAAAATGAAATTTCATTGGCCATGAATTTACGTATACGAAACAAGTAACAGACATTGAAAATATGTGAATACTTACACACATAACCATCACCGCTATAGATTGAAACTTTTATTTCATGTAAACTGCGAATAAGAGAGACAGGAAAAATAAACTCAGCATAAATGGAAGTATAAAAGATAATGAGTGAGACAGATAGAATGAATTGGAAAAAGAAACGAATATGGATAAAAAAAAAGAAATGAAAGGAGAGAGAAGAAAAAGAAGGAAGACAAAGGAAGGATAGAGTGCTTCACAAATATATGTATAAACACTTACGCTTGGGAGCACGCACGAACACGCTGTTGAAGAGAGTCAGAGAGAGCAATACAAGTGAGGTTGCCTCGGGGCCGCTCGTTCGACGGCATTCCTACCATCCTGGTTCTGTTCTTATTCTTATATGCTTCGTCTCTTCATTCTTATCGGGACCAAGACACAGAAGAGAAGAGAGAGAATGGAGAGGAGAAAGGAAAAAAAAAATGGGAAATAAAATTGTGGGATTTGAGAGGATTTTTTTTTGGTTTGAACTGCCCGAATGGGGAATTGGAACAGTCGATTTGGCGCTACTTCATCTCCTGTTCATTGCGTAGTTTTATTTTTAGGTTAGGTCACCATTTGTTTGATGTTTTTGTTTGGTTGGTTGATTGATATTTCTGCTCGTTCATTTTCCACTTTTGATTCGATTATTTTTCTTGATATGGCGTTTTAGATAGAAAAAAAACTATTCAGTCGATTGACTTCCGTCTTGCGTCTTTCATTAGATTATTGTCCACTCTATCGCACGAACTAAAAACATCCTCAAAATAAAATCCCTTCCCTTTTCACCCTATACCAGAAATAAACTCTAAATTATTCTCGCAAAAAATTCCCAATTCATCATGGGAATTTCTTTCATTCTCACATTGTCTCTCTCATGTCTTTCTCAACTTTATTCTCATCCATCACGTAACCACATTCCACCATTAAACATCCATACCAATTTTTTATTCATGTAATTTACACTTTATCGTGAAAAATAAAATGATAAAAGTCAACCAACCAAGAACAATAATAATAAGAAGAAGAGGAATAAGACGAAGAAGCTGAAGAAGAGATAGAAGTAAAAAGAAAAACTGAAAAATAAACAACAATAATAAAAAATAAAATTATGTTACGGAAGAGATTGGAAACGAGACAGGGGGTAATTGGTGACAGGAAAGAAAAAAAAAATTATATACCTCATATATGAAAATATGATGCAGTGGTGGAGATGGTGCGATAGTTTTATGTGTGTTAAGTGTATTTGTGTGTGTATGGTGATTGATCGTTTGTGGAGGTAGATGTATATATATATATATATATATATATGTATATATATATATACATTGTGAATGGAGGACAAGAGGGAGAAGGCTGGACAATTTTTATCGCTCAAGGGACAAGTGGCTGTGCGGCTTTTCACAGATACATTTTAATCGATGATCGATTTTTATTTATTCGCTTACTCTTTTCGCTGCCTTTTTTTATTCTTTCTCTATTCCTTTTTTTTTATTTTTCGTTTTTGTCAACGTTTTATGTACCCTTTTCCATCATTTTATCGGTACAGTTGGTATTCATCCACGCAGATAACAGATAAACGTAAAATGGTGGTACAAAAATATGTAAAACCTCATTCGAAAATGAAGAGAAATTCCTTCTACGATTATTTGTTTTAAATCGATTTGAATAGAAATATTGATGAATAAACCCAGATTGGGAATATCGTATCGCGCAGCAGTAGCAACAGAAAAATAAAATAAACCAAAATATAAGTTCCTATATATATATATAATACTTGAAGAGACTGAGAAAGAGCAAGAGAGAAAAAAATCAGCCTCTATATACAATCTGTCTTACATATTCATTATGACTCGAGGGCGAAGTCGAGTATTATCTTGGTAGGTTGGCTTTCGAGTAACATCGTATATAGCTTGTAATTTTCAGCCAACACACACGCAAATACATACAAATCCACTTATATCTCACGTACATTCACATATTTATTTTCAATAATTTTTTTTTCCTCATTCTATTTATTATCCTTGAAAATATTCGGTGAATTTTGAATGGAAAATTGTCTACTGTTTTTTTAATTTGTAGTTTCATTATTATTAATTTGATTTGTGGAAGACATTTTGATTATAATATTTATGAGATAATCATACTAATTATATTGTGCTTGCTTTTTATGTAAAACATATAAAAATTGTTAAATATTTACTCGACAATTTTTAATCAATCATTCATCATTGATTTATTATATCAATCAAATCACCCTAAAACATTTCTCTTAAAATTAAAACTGGTCCAAATTATTTGATCCCAATCCATAATCTTAAAAAAAATCCAACTAAATCCCGATCAATCATTGTAAAAAACCTTTTCCAGTGACATAAAATCATATCAATATCATCATGAAAGGAGAAAAAAAATGAATAAAATGATGAGAATAAAATGACATAATTAATTACAACGAATAATGCAACAATTCGAAACATTCATCCATACACAGTGGAGACTTCCACATTGAGATATGGAATAGTTACACAAATACATACATAAAGATATATTGAAACGTGATTATGTGGCGAGTGAGCAGGTGTCAGTCACGTCAAGTGAATGACTGGGGCGTTCTTGGTAAATGTACGAGAGAAGGATTGTTGGGTGAGGCAGATACGGGGTAATGCGGAGAGGGGCATTCAGAATGGGGCAGGGGGGACATTAGGGTGGGAGAGTGAAAGAGAGATAGAGTATGGTAGTAGTGGCCTAAGGAGGGTTCACGCGCGTCCGTGTATAGTGTATTTATGTATAGCACGAGAGGATTTTGTGAATGAAATCGAATCGAGTCGTGTTTCCCCACGCGTCATTCTGCAGTGTCTATATATATGGATCTCTATATACATATATACTGTATAAATATATGTGTACAAGTGTAACTGTGTTATAATTTCAATGTGATTTTCTATACCTTCATCAATTTTAGTTTAATTAAAAATTCGTTTGGTTAATTTTTAATTTAAAATTGATTTTAGGTGAGTTTTATTTCTAAATATTTTCCATCAAATTTCTTTTATTTGACTTATTAAAGGAGTAAAAAAAAATATTTATCACTCCTGTTCGAACTTGAATATCTAAAATATTCTATGAAAAAAATTAATTTAACAAAATGTATGACAAAAATGACAGAAGAATTTTTTTTGGTCATTGCGAAAATTTACAAACGAAAAGGAACAAAATGAATATGAAAAGTAAACAAAAGAAGTAATCCGTAGATGTACATATTCATACACACATGTGTATATGCATGTTTGTTTGGCAGTCATGGCGAATACATTACCATCAATTTGCATAGGTACACAAATTGACTTACGAGGTAACAAGAGGATTATGAAATGGACTCTGTTGCTATTGGCGACCGCCCGTTGTGGTTTGCGTTTCTACATTTCGTGCAATATACATATCTAAATCCCAACACAAATACACAAACACAGATATATATATATATATATATAAACTAACACAAGCACAAAAATTACATTTATAAATAAAATATGTCTGAGTAATGAAACAAAATAATATTTTTCAAGGAGTATGTAAATTCAATTGTCACATATATTTGCACTGAACTATGTAAATATTCATCTTGTATGAAAAAAAACTCGACAATGACAAAAAAAATGACAAACTAGAGCTCAATAATTACACGTGTTCATAATTGCCTTTGATGGAAATGAAGAGTAAGAAAAATTACATAAAGAATAATTTATGATTTTGCTTTCATGATTATCATTTTTTTTTCTCCATTGTCGTTGTATTTTAGTCAAGTGTGAACGTTTATGCATGTGAATATGTTGGTGCGATATTTCAAACCATTGGAGATAATACATCCGATGAGGGGAGTGGGATTAGTTAATTGATCCGCATGATACACTTATCGAGGCCAGGATATGACGTAGAACTATTGTCGTTCCACACGGAGTTTTTTTTCATTCTGGCGCTCTCGCTCAATTAATTTATTCAATTTTTCTTCATGCGTGAGTTGATTGGGTGTTTATTTCATCATCCCAACGATTTAAAATATAAAATCGTCTCATTGTTATATAAACTGACACAAAAATTCACCAACAAAATATTATTCTACAATTCATCAAACGAATGACAATAAATTAATTTAAATCATAAATAATCTTCGCAATATCCCCTAAGAAAATTCTAGCCCAAGTCCAATATGAGAAACGAAAAAGAACAAAGAGAAAGAAACGAAAAGAAAAAGAAAACAAAATGAAACAAAACAAAAACGCGATGCATTATAAGCTGTCTGCCGGTTAGCACGGTGCGCCATGATGCCTTTCACATAACATATATACATACACAAAGAATAAAGCCCCTTATATACATATAAATATATATGTTGTACTGATGATGGTGGTGGTTCGACCATACCTCAGCTACTTGGTACGCAAGACGTATACGCACATAATTGCGTTCCCGGTCCTGAAATTATTCATCCTCTCTTCCTTCATCTCTCACACTTTGTATCCTCGCACTTGTCTTTCTCTGTGTACGCCGGAGGACCGGATGATTCTGCGCTCAGCGAACTTGACCGACGCGGCCCGCAGGCGGTGGCGCAAGTGATGCTGATGGTGATGATAGTGGAATTGTGGTAGTGATAATGCATAGAAGTGCTTTCGCCCTCCAACTATTATTTATGTGCTCATGTACTGCTATATATTTACCAATATGTGTGCACTGAGTATATCTAAGGGTATAAATTGTGTATGAACGAGTCACTGATGCCTATTTTATTGGATCTATGATTTGTAGAGTTTGTTTAATGAATTATTTTTTACTGGCAATTATTCTCATTGTCATTGACAATTAGGAAATAATTCTAAGGTTGTCCACAATAGAATGTTATTTATTTCCAAATAATTCCAACTGGAAAAAAATTCCAACATTAAACATTTATTCAAATAATTAACCAACAATTCCAATTGCCTACAGCCTCATTCAATATTCAATAATTATTATTGATAAAATAAGAAGAAGAAAGATAGAAATAAAAAATATTACACATACACGAGTCAATTTGTAGAATATTCCAAGCTACACATAAATATTCGGTATTCTTGATGGTATCCGAAGTAAAATACACGCACACAAGCTCACTTTCCCCATCAACTTGTGCGTTATAATCTCAATATCCCATATATCCATACCCCATGCCTACAATTTTAAATATAGAATCGTGTAATTCATAATAAATGACTTATAAATGTAATGGAGATAATTTTGTTCTTCTTATTTTATTTTCTTTTGAAAAACATAAATATATAACTCTCTCGTATGTACACACATACATGTATTGTATCAGTGCACCTTGTGCACTTCTTGCCCTCTTCCTCTTCTTCATCTTGAAAGGAAAAAAAAATGAGGAAGAACCAAAAAGACGAAGAGAAAAAGAATAAGAAGAAGAAGAAGGCCGCCACTTGGTTGCGTGTCGAGTCTTAATGAATGCAAACCACGATCCGGAGGCAGGCGCGCTCGGGACCTTCTACCTGTTGTTTTCCAGTCCAGATAGCCTATAATTTTTATTGTCACGGGGAGAAATAGCAGCCTGATGGAGCCACGGCTTATCTTACCTCTTCTCTCTTTCTCTTTTATATATTTTCATACTCTCTCGCGTTCTTCACTTCTTTCTTTTATTCACCATCGTCTTTTGCACGTTTGGCTTCTCGTTTTGTCCACAACCATCCGCGTGTGTTCTTTTAACGTTTTGTTGCACTGCTAACATCGCAACCATATCCTATACATATATATAACAACATTCAGTGAGAGGTGAGAGAATAGTGAAAAACTTTCGGATTTTTATTTCTCATCATTTGGCTTTTGGCTGATTTTTTCTTCTGTTCTGATTTTAGCAAATTGTTTGATAAATTAATTGTTCTGAATTTTAATTTATGTTTAAGAGTTTGATGAAATTGAATCTGTAGGAATTTTTGTAGGATTATATATGGAAATGGTTGATAGAAATGTTAGTATAGGGACTAATTGGTGCAAACATTGATGTATGGTACTTAGGAAATGTGTGCACACATACAAACACTATGTACATGACAACTGAGGCGAGAACCTTTAAATGGACTTTGTTTACCAACTGGACCGTCCTCAACGTTTCAACCACGATTGAGTCAGATAGAGTTAGCATGCAATGATGTGTCCTGAGTCCTGAGTTTACTGATAGTCTTGGACAACTCTCTCAACGATCCCTTCAAACATGATGGACAACATTCGTCATGTTTATTCGACTTCTTTTAATTTATATCTTCATTTTTCTTTTCCAATACCACAAAATACATTTCAAATTAAATTTAAATCACAATTTCTTTTGTTCAGCATGAATAAAAGTATTAAACATAAATAATTTGTCAATCTCTTATCATTTATTCTGTTTTCTTATTTTTTTTCATTCTTTTGATGAGTTATTGAAAATTTAACAAATGGCAAAGTATTTTTATTCATGTCGTGGATATTTGAACGATAATTCTATGCAAATTGTCAAAGTTTTTTGCTATATCTAAATCGTAAATAAAATTAATGTGATTTGTTTTGCGGGTTTTGCTTTCATAAATGGGGATGGGCAAAATCGATTTGGACTTGCAATTTTTTTTCTTTTTATCCCCTCGTTTGTATTTAATGTGAATGAGAAATGTGACATTGGCAATAAATTGATCATGATATGTCGTCAGTAAAAATGATATTGAAAATTTATAAATATTTTCACAGGAAGAATTGCACAAAAATAAAGATAAAATACTAAAAAAAAATGGTGAGATAATCTCAATAGAATAAAACTTCAGCCAAAAAAAAAGGGGGTTAAGTCGTTTTAAATTTGTCTTAAAGTATTTTTTAATACTAATGTGGATATATGTATGCATTATGTGTCTATATGAAGGTATAAATAATTCAAATGTTGGCAGCAGTAGTGGCGGCTTATTCTCGTGTGAATTCAGCGCTTCAGTGTGTGACTCAGAGAAATCTTTTGTCATGGCATTGTGTCAGCTTCTTCAGCTCTTATTGTCTCGCATTGTGAACATTCATCAGCGGCATTCATTCATTCAATCTGCCACGCATTGTCCAATATATAGATGTCCTTGCCGAAGATCTTTCTTCACTCTTGTTCTCTCTTACACCATTTATTTAATATTCTTTTTTTTTCCTCTTCATTCTTTTTATGTGTGAGCAACTTCAAACATCAGTCTTCCTAATGCCCAGATGAATATTAGTCGTTAATTCGTAGAGAGAATATTTTGTTGTAAAATTATTCCGACAGAAAAATTTAGATTAAACATTAATTAATAATAATTATTTTGATATTGATAAATAAAAATCAAATGAAATTTAAACTTTATAATGAATAAAATTCCGTAGAATGAATAGAGAAAAAAAAAGTGTTATATCAATTGTAAGATGTTGAATGTGTTGGTGAATGAATTGAGCTTGAATATAAGGGTAGGTGGCTACAGCTTGCGTCAGTGTACTATGTTGTGATGTAATTAGGTTGTCTGAAACACTCATGTCACGTCACGAAGCGATGCAAGGCGAATGGAGACATAATGCGCACGAATATACATCACACATATAAACAAATGTATATGTGTTTAGTTATATATCATATGCATATATAAAGTCTTTACATTATCGCCTCCTCCGCGTGTCGCGACGTCTTGTCGTCTGTAGTATACAGATCTGCAACAACCCCTTACACAAACTTGAATTTATATTATGTATGCACCATCAAATTTCACTTGTCAACAATTCTAGATGTTGCGTTTCATTCATCCAATTATTTTTTGTTTTATTATTTTGAATTCTTAAAATATTTTTCATTTTTTGTTATCATTGATGACATGTTCCATAGATGCAATTGACGTGACAGGATATAAAATTGTAGAAATATTGATGGATTATATTTTTATTTTAAAAAGAATTTTCGTTCATGTTCTCTTTAGTTTATTATTTTTGTTTCTTATCTTCATTTTTGTCAATTTTTGTTTGATATACCAAAGCAAAAGTTCGAAAATATTTTCTCTCATGTTGTGAGTGAGGTTTTTACTTTTTCTTCAGTAGTCCATCAAGTAAAATCGACTTCTTGCATTCAATCAAACCGCAAAAAAAGTGCAATCGCATGACGTACACAAACGTAATATATTTTTTTTTCCTTCCTCTTCTTATCGTTCTTTTTATTTTTACATTTCTTTCCCATTTATTTATTTCCTTTATTTTCTCCTTTCTTATTTCTCGATTTTATTTTACTTTCAACCTGAGGAAACTGAGATTACCTTCGATTTTTCTGACGATGCTTTTATATACAGGAAAATATAAACTCGAGGGAGTTGTCTTCCGTCACGAAGAAGTTTCAAATAGAAATATAAAATAATAAAATAATGACAAAAACTAATCCTACAAAATTTTTTCCCACATGAAATTCACTAAATTTCAAGCAATTTCATTTCCTAAATGACAGTAAAATGAACAATAAAATAAAGCAACTGCACAACAGAATTCTATAATAAACCCCACGTCAAACCCCCATAAAATAAAAAACCCAGAACATTGTGCTGGATATTAAATTCATGTAGCATTGAATTCCATTCACATAAATGCCATTCGAAAATTCCATTTGGAGATTTAATATTGTTTATTTAAGGCAATATCCTTTCGAGAGTTTATACAATCAAGCGTCGTTACTTGATAAAGAAGGGTGGTAAGCAAGCGTAGGAGAGGGAGGATGATGTTGGTGGTGACGATGGTGGTTTAGTAGAAAGGTGGTAAACGGAAGAGGGAGAGTGGCAGCACAGTTATATGGTGGTATTCGACGTGGTAATTGTATTTCCACGCTTGGTAGATCGACAGTGCGATGTTGATGGTGGTGAGGGTTGAAGGAGCTTGCAAAGCTCAGAGTAGCAAAGCAACTCGCTACCGCAGTTGGCACTTTAACCCGATGCAGCATCTGAGAAAGCAGACTAAATATATATATACAGGTATTGAGAATTATAGAGAGAATAATAATAGACAATTGAAAATAGGAACAAACGTCAATAATTTTCTCGCTTGATTCGACTAAATTACTCTGACAATCTCATCGTCGATTATTGTATTCTCTATCCAGTGAGTTTATACACAAATTCATATCTATATATATTCTACTATTCTATGGGGTAAGAAAGGGAATTGGCAAGTATGGCGAAATACAATTCGTAGGTGGAATAATATCGTAGGGCTTCGTTGATATGATTTACGAAGGGGAAATACGATTGTTTGGTGTGATTGATTATTTTTAGGGTGAATGTCTTTGTCTTTATTTCACATCACAATATAAAAATAACCCGAAAAAAAAATCCCATAAAACTTTTCTTTATGTCATCACTTTAATATTTTTACAATAAATAAAAGTTGCAGTTTCACAATTACTCTTGACCATTTTTGTTCTGTTGAGGTGATGAGGACACATTACACAATGTGAACAAAAAAAAACACTAGAAGGTATGAGAGAAAAGAGGAAAAAAAAAGCGAAACAATCAACACGAGCTCATCGCCCGGTGATTGCACGTATTGTCCGCCCGTAGCCGACGATGAACAATGTACGTCCGGCTTTATATCACACCCCTTTCAAGACGTTTCGTATACTCTTCCCAACACCATTCTATACATTTGTGCCCGACAGACACAGTCACATACACAAATGTATTCCATTTTATATAGATATACAGTTGGGTATATGTACATGAATAACATACAAGTGCTGGAGCGGTCATTTAGTTTCTGGTTGTACAGTCCCTTCCGTGATCGCGCAATCAGTTGCTCTGCTCATGCCCCATTATATATCCCCATGTATATACAATACATATAACCATCTAGATACATTGATAGATGCATATATACATAGATATACCTGGACATATTGTAAAGAATCTGCTTTGCAATTTACGTGCAATGGTAAATTCTCTTGTGCTGTTCTTTGGATGATGGTTAAACGACAGGACATCAACGTCCATTATCAACATGCAATCGATAGCTTCAGGATAATATTGTGAAGTGAAAGGATATTGTGCGTTTTATTGTCGTTGAATGAAAATTATACTGAAAAAAAATTTTTTTTGCCCAGACATTCCACGTTTAGGGAGCTTTATAACTTCTGAATCAGCTAAATCTTCTGATATTACACCTGGCAGACATTCGAAATTCACCAATTTGTTAGTTGTCACAGTGACGACGTAAACTAGATAGAGCAATGATAATTTGAAAGTTGATATATGTTTAATATAATAATTTAAAAATATTATAAATATATTACAAATTTGTGGTGAATGTTGGCCGGTTGTCTTTGGAGATTTTTCATGATGCATCAACTTGAAAAGATAAAACAAAAAAAGAAATTCCCAAAGATTTTTATCCATTTGAAATTGGCATTCTCTACACTCAGCAACTGAATGTTATATCAAACCGACACGCACTTATTGCGCCATTGACATGACACGTCGATGTACCCAAGGTATAATAACAAAATATAAATAAAATAAAAATAAAATCAATTAAATATCTTAATTAAGGCTATTAATCAACTTGTCGAGGATGAGTGGTATGATCGTGCTTGTATTCAAGAATGGTAGCGGCTTGGCAATTTCTTGCTCAGCAGCATACACTGCCTTCACGTCTCTAGAATACACGCAAATACATACACAAACATACAAGACACTCATATAAATTTATATATATTTATAATCGAATAAAAATAGTGAATATTTCAACGGGTTATTTCCCATAGGGTTGACCTATCCACATAAATGCAGAAACACGTTGTCATAATACTGACTAGTTGATATTTTATTTGAAATAGTTACCTAGGCCTATAAAATATCAATATTTATTGTCGTTGCATCAGGATAACATCGAGGAAAATATTCTGAAACGTAAGAATAAAATACAATGATATACAAAACGAAAAAAAATTGACAGTAGCGATATTATTGGCTTTCAATAAATTACAGATTTACCTTGTTTATCATTTTTTTTTTATTTTATTCACCTTTTTCTGTTGCTGCCACGACTGTGTAAATTCCAATCGTTTACATATCGGTTTGTAATTGTAGATCAGACTCTGGTGAAAAATAAATGTGTATGAATTAATCTGTTTAAGATTATCTACATTGAGTTATTCATGATTAAATAAAACGATGAATTCTATTTATTTTAAATGCCAGCATTTGGTTTTTGTTATTTTGTTCTTTTCGTTTTTTCTTCTCTCGGTTTGTTTTTATGGTTGGGAGCGTCACGTGAATTTATGGACGCCACACGTAACATAGAAACTGATGAAAACGTAATAAATGAAATTATTATTCAATGACAAATTAATAGTCGTGATTTTATTATTAACTTTCTACAATATATGAAGAGTAAATTTATCGTGATTTTGGTTTATCTTCATATTATCAACGTTGTCATGTCTATGAATGAAAAGTCTCTGTGAAAAAAAAATGTTAATGGATTTAATTTCATGTCCTTTTAATTTATATCACTTTAAATTTTATTCTTCAAAAACGGCGTCACGTAAATTAATAGGCGCCACACACACATTCCAAAGTGGCTTCATAAGTCTTCAACAATTACATATAAACACAAAATACAAACTCACACACATCCACAAATCACATGAACATATAAAGTTTCCGTATTTCCTCTGTCTTATGGCGCGTCGGATCTCGCAGCGATTAATCACGCGGCGTGTAACGCGTACATGGCGCAGGTATTGTAATGTACAGTGTAAAAACAAGCCGCGAGAGGGGTAAAATGGAGATAAATAAAATGTAGTATTCCATCGCATATACATATACACATAATATACACACATTCAAAAGACATAAACACAAATAAAGTTGAACTGCGAACGGTGAAAATAAATAGAAAAGAAAACGAAAGAGAAATAAAATAAAAAAACCCCACCAAAACACAAATAATAAAATGAAATAAAATAAAAGATTGAAAGTGAGAGAGAAGAGCTTTTGCTGCATTGGACTGTGCATGGTAATAAATAAAGCGTCTGATGCACAACACGAAAAAATGAAACAAAAAATAAGTAGAGAAAAATAAAATAGTAGTGGGGAGACGTTGGTAAGGTGAAAGAGGGGAAGAAAAAGGGGGAGTGAGAGTGAGAGGTTGTGTGTGGTATTAGAGAAAAGGCGAAAGATCGAGAGATATTCGTTTTGCCTTTGGAGTCTATTCTATGTACTCACATGACACATGCGCGCACAGAAACTCTAAACATATATTTGTTGTGTGTATGGTTTTATGTATGGGTTTAATGTATTGAGAGTTTACAAGTATGAACGCGTTTTACAATGTCTTGAAATGGTTGTGTGTCAGTTTAGAAAATTATATGTGTGGATAATTGGATGGTTGAGGTAGAAATGCTATGCATGTGCAATTGTCAGATATTCTTGGCTGTTTTGTTACTTAAATTCACAGTTGAAATTATTTTAAATAGTTTTGTTAATTATAGAGAATTATTAGAAATATTATTTCAAGGAAAAGTTAAAGAAGAAAATTGTTAATAAGGGTGGATTTATTTTTCAATTAGTTTGATGAGAATTTTTCTAATTTTTAAGACTATTTTATATTTATTTATATTTACTATATATAAAACTATCATTGTTACGAATGAAATTTAAAAAGAAAATAAAAAACAAAGACAAAATGAGAACTGCAAAGACAAATGCAAACGAAGACGAACAAAGAGAAAAGAGAGAAAGAATTAAATGAATAAGAAGATCACATTGGGATCTTTGGTATATATCCATTGTTGTTTGTCTCCGTTGAATATTTTAATTGGCTGTAAAATCCGTGGCTCGGGTGTTATTTATCGCCTAACAATGCATGGTAGACTGGCAATTAATTACGTTGTTTCGTTTAATACATATAAAGAAAAGATAGCGACAACTTTCAATGTATTATTTGTGTATACACTTACATACCATACACATCTATAAATATAAAAAAAAATATTCTATCCATGTGTAAGTGTTCATGTGGATTCAAAGATGGAAAACGTTTGTGGTAGAGAAACAATGGTATACAATGTGCAATTAGCGAGGCCAAAGAAACAATGAACAGTTTCATATTCTTAGTGTATTTGTGTGTGTGCGAGCATTTTACACGTGAAAAAATGTATCAGTCATTTGAGGATTTTTATTTATTCTTTTCTCATTTGTCCCTTTTTTTTCTGCCTTTTTTCTTGCTTTGAGATTAATTTATGTGGGTTTATTGTGAGCATCCCTGGCGCTTCGTCATTACCATACGGAAGAACACAGAGAACTTGAAATGTACAAGCTTTAGAAATTTATTTTATATTTTTGTGCTTGTGGATTTGTTTTTGGAATTTTTTTTTTTCGTGTCTTCTTGTTATTTTGCTTTTATTGTTTTGTTGGTTTGTGTTGGGTATATTCATATGCATTAATCTTTTTTTAATTTTATGTAGCAGATGAATGAGTTTTTTATTTCGCTATTGAATTTTCTGCTCTCTAATGAAATTATTTTTCTATTCATTATTGTAATAGAACAAAATTTTGTACTATTTTTCCTCTTTTCTCTTTTCATTTTTATTGAGTTTTGTCACATCAATTGCTGACAATTATCAACACTGTAGAAATTTCGAGATGTGCAAGAACACTTGAAGGAACGATCGTGGTTGTGTCCGTAAATAACACTCACTCTGTGACTGCTCATATAGAACAAGCGCTTGCTTGATTCTCACTTGATTGTTCCCCATTCTCTATATATCCAATAGACCCACCCACACACATTCAAACACTCACAAATACACTCACAAACACTCACAAATACCAAAGACCACTGCTACGTCAATTCCCACATGAACCAACTTCGTACAAACTCAACAACCCTGAAATAGAAATTAAATTCAACAAATAATAATAAATGAATTTGTTCTTTAATCAAAAAAAATATCACACTCAAATTATTTATTAAATAATTATGCCTTCATCACAAATCCGATCTTGAACAATTAATTTTAATCGTCGAAGTGAATAGACAAATAAAAAATACAAACAGAAGTGAAGATAAAACGTAATCCGAAATGAAGTTGCATCAAAGGGTAATGATGGTGCCAATTTACTCGGCATCATTTGTCACATTATATCTCGGTAAAGTTATCGAGTCGACACATCTGTATAAGTGTACGCCCCCGCGCATACAAACACGCAAATATAACAGGTACATACACACAATAATATAATACACACGACCATTCAAATCATTTATACAAACAGCTTTGAATTGTAATATCATAAATCATGTGACAACTTGACAACAGATTGGTATATCAAATATCTAATATAAACCTTTCACTGATTTTAATATCATTTATACAAATATATTAAATGAACACACACTTACGCAAACACACAACATATACATACAATAGAATAATAATGAAACGAAAAGAGAAAAAATTATGGTAAAATAGTTGAAAGGAAATTCTGTTGGTTTAAAGTTGATTGTGAAAACATGAATTAATATTGACACAGGTGTTCATTCCGTTACGCAACAGATTATTTTCTATTCTCATAGCAATTATCTATTTCCTTCTGTTCAATTAAAAAAAAGAATTTGAGTAATAATACAAAATTATTTGTTCAGTTGTTGAATTAATTTATGACGAATGAAATTAATAAAATTGTCATATCAATTAATTTATTAAAATTAAGATAAAGTTTAAGGGTTGGGATAAAACACCCGGTATAATTCACAGACATCTATACACAGTGCACATTGACATGAAGAGATACAAGGTGCGCGTTTCTATTTTCTTCCCATCCGATTGCGGACATAACAGACCGCGATTTCATCGGTTTACTATATGCACATGTCGATTTATAGTATCGTACGCCATTAGAGATAATTGTTTAAAGCAAAACTCGCACACATACATAAAGTCGTTCACATTGACGTTGTATATCTACTCCAGATATAATTGTGTATATCTTTACATACCTACCAATACAAAGATTGTCTCTCGTTTATCCACCATGTAAAATTGTTTTTCTCAATGCGTTTGATCGTGATGGCGCGTTTGCAATCTCTTTGCTTCCTTTGCGTGTACTTACTTATATATATATACATATATTTAAGTGCGTATAGGTAGCAAACGTGAAAACAAGTTGTGATATGTGCTATGGCCATGAGACAGGATGCACAACAGCCACAAACCTCATGCACCACTTAAATATAATATTCAACATTTATAAACATTCCGTTGGCTGAGTTGGATTGTAGTTGCGCTGATATAGATGAATACGAATTTTTGTTTTTGTTATTGAATAGAGTTGGGTGAAGTGAAATTCTCGGAACTTTGGATAGGCGGGAGAGGTATTTTTTCTTGGTATTGCGACGTTCGATTGTGATGAGAATTTGTGGGATATTTAGGGGGGGAAGATTTAGCAGTTTATCGAGGACTTTTGTTGGGACTAGTTGGTCTCAATCGTTTTTATCGTGGTGACTGATTTCTTGTGGTTAAATTTAATTGATCTCTTGTATTTTAATGCATGACCTGAAAAATTTGATTTTAATATTATTAAAAATAAATTTTCATAAATAATATGAAGAAAATTCTTTGTTTCCTTTTGTTTTGGTGTAGTGAATTTCAACACTAAAGTTTTTTCTATATATTCTTCTTCTAAAGTGATAAATTCTTGAGTTAATTTGCGTTAGGGAAGAAATTACAGCTATTAACACGCGCGTGCGTAAGGCCCAAATTGATCATCAAGTCTCGAAGTATTAAATCACAACTGAGAGTTCGAAAAAAGTTAATTACTCAAAAGTTTATCAATTTAAAAAAAAATTTCAAGAGACATTTCCTCTTCAGAATTGTCCAATTACTCAGAAAAAAAATATCCTGCATTCATTATAAACAATTTGCGTCAACAATCGTTATTTAAACCAAAGTGTTCTATTGTTTCTTGGATATCAGTGGAAAATTTTTGTTATTAATAATTGAAATACTAAAAATTTCCATCAATTATTTCTGTATTACAAATCGTAAATCATTTTGCATCCTGGATAGTTTAGATTAACGTTGATCTTACGGTGGTGATGGTGTTGTGCGCGTTGTGAATAAACAAGATTGTGCGTTAGTGTTTGTACATACGAAAATGAGCGCGCGGTTAATTGGAATGTTGCCCGGCCGATTAAACTATTAAATGTGAAGTCAATGTACGGTGGATTGGTCAACTAAAACCACAATTCCACTACTGTAACGTTAGTGTTGCTGCTACTGGACGTTGGATGTTAGGTGCTGCTGTCCGGTACTTATTATTATGTTCTGTTATACATGTTCATGCGACTTTCATTGCATCAATGAGCGAGTTTTCACTTCGCTTGGTTTTGTTCAAGTTAGAATTGCATATGTGGCATCTGATCCGTCACTCAGTGACTGCAATATTCATATTTGGCAACTTGTTATTTTATATGGGGAAGCAACAGTGGTAGAATGAGCTGCGATAGTTCGATATAATTCCTATTTTAGTGCATTTCCTGTCTACTTGTTGCCATTTTACTGCTTTTTATTCATTCATTCTTGGTTTATTTTGTTAATTTATTTAATTCGAAGAATATATTTACACCACAAATTATTGTGAGAACTAAAAAAAATATCATTTCTTTATTTACTTCAGATAAATATCAAGAAAAATTCAAAGAATACATAAAACATTTATAAATACTTGTCTGATTCATTCTTCATGTCCCAGTTTATTATTTTGATAAAATCGTTTAATTTTCACTTGCATTTCATCTTTAATATTTTATTTATTATTTTTATTTTATTTCTCACCAATTTATAATATCGGTTGCAAATACTTAGTGCACTTCTCTGGTATATAGACGAATATATTCACACATAGACATACAATCTCACAAATTACGACTTCCTCCAGGCTTTTCAGTACTTTGAAGTGATCGCGTATGGTCTGTACACGCGTGTTGCTCCTCTTCTTACCCTCCCTTGTGTTGCCGCTGCATACACACTGGACGAATTGAGCCATGTGGTAATTTTAGCGTAACAATTTGCAGTCGTCGGGTCGTTTCAACGTAGCACAGGCCCAACTATTACGAGAAACGTTTTGTGAAATGGCAAAGCGTCGATTGATTGATATATCCATTGGGAATAACATACAAAAGAGGGTCGCGTTTGAATTATATGTGCAAGAGACTTTAGAGAATACATCAAACTGTTTATTCACTTCGTATACCGTGAAAATTACAATTTGGATTATTGCTGATGATAAAAAAACCTTTGGGAATTATTCCAAATGATGAAATGATAAAAATTATGAAATTTTTTATTTATTATTCAAACTGTTAAGTAACGATGAATAATCATCCGATCAATGAAAATAAATTGTCATTATATTCCTCATCAGATTATTTAGAGACAACTTTTCCACTTTTCCCAAGATTTTGCAATTTTTTGATCATGGCTCTTTGATTGGTCATATCTGCTAGGGAAATTCTCGAAACATATCAAACAATTATATCATTCTATTCGTTATTTTCTCCTCTACAAATTCATTTATATATGTTGGTACCTGTGAGCAATAGTATTCCTTCTGTAGCGAATGAAAGAGTAATGAATGATATGTATCTGGCATGTACATTTCCACGCCTTGATGGCAGTAAAACAGCGACTACCAAACATACGTAGCGGTAAATGCGTACGAGTCTAATGTAAATGTTATAACAAACATTTTGATATAACAGTCGTGACGCCCTGCTATTTAACATTATTTAGTTTGCTTTGTAAGTCTTCCAAACATTTCATCTAACCACTAATCTCATTCTTTTTTCCTCTTTCAAATTGATTCTTCACTTCATTCTGTTCCCATTTTTCTTGTCCAAAAGAAATAATCCTAGGAAATAAAATGAAAAATATTATTATCAATCCAAGAAATTAATTCTTTCACATTAATTAAAATTGGTGCTTTTCTTGTAGATCTGATGATGTCATTAAAGTTGAGAGGCAAAGGGACAACTGTTCAGCTGCAGTGTCATCATTTGGTGAGTTTTGAATCAATTAATTTCCACCTGGAATCTCATTTACTTGATATTTATATGAGGAAAAATATAAATATGAAGACGAAAGATTGAAAAAGACTCAGGTTCAAATTGCTATAAACAGAGTCATTGTAACTGTTCTGTTCTGTTCATCCAATGATATGCAACAATCATGGAATAACTGCACACAATTCAGTGGCCACAAACTCCATTTCATAGTGACCACAATGCCCCTTGAAGGAGCACGTACGTTATCGAGTCCTTGAACGTATATGCAATATGCGTTTACATGCATCTCCTGAAGAATACATTTTATACCCAACCGCACTTATTAAGACGTATCACTGCATACGAGAATCCCAACAACAATTTTTACTTCCACTGCTTCAAAAAAGAAACATCATCGATTTTTCCAGATGTTGCAGGCATTTAAATTTCTCTTCTTCATATCTGCGATTTTTTAAACAAGTTAGAAAGGGCGAATGGATGATGAACAATTTTTTTTACATGATATTGATGATACGAAGCAAGTTATAACCAACATTGAAACTTTATTCAATCCAAACATATCTTCCTCAAACTAAACTTCAACATTAGATACATATTGGAGAATATCGTTGATAAGGAACTAAAATCAAACGACGATCAAACTCACTAGCTTCCATCTATCCTCCAACTAAGCTCCCAAGTATAATATTCCCACTAATTAATATCTCTGTTGACGCAACTGAATCTAACATACATCTAAACTATCAACAACTTGTTAATCGATTTTCAGAAGTAACTTTGAATTTTAGCAAGGATTTAACCAGAACGTTCTCATAGCAGCTCCTCTTCATGTAGAGTTATTTGTTAGTCTTTCAAGACGTATATGAATTCCAATGATAAATCAATATTAAAACTGCGTATCAGTCATTCATTTTATGTTCGCACTGAAGCATTGAAGATTTGAATAAGGATTGGCCAATGAGTTGTATAGGTATAGTTTTGCGTTCATGTTTCCAAGTATAGAATTCTCGATTAATACCCGGTGAATCTGCCTACCATGCTCAACGCTTTTGATTGATTTTGAGCTGCCACCCTCTTATCCCACGACAGATACAAATGAATCGGACTCGGTCCAACTCATCTCAGTTCTGTCTTTCTCTTTCTGTTGTATCATTATATGTCTTTCGCTTTCCGTATGCTGCATACCACCATCGCAGCGGTGCGCACACTACCAATACACATTGCCTTGTATAGGCGTAATCCTTTAGAGGGATATACCTTCTCTGTGTTCTGCTTCGGTTAAGCTATATAAATAGACGTGGGATGTTTGCAATCAGTGTTGGTGGTGACTGCTGTATCGCTCGTTGATGCTTCTGCTTTCGCTGTTGCTCATACGTAGCGAGTACAGTTACTGTAGTGTGTTTGAGTACGACATTCATCATCAACTTAGAAATCTGCGAGTTCTGATTCATTACCGTGTGTTCAATTCAGAACATTCTGCTACAAGAGAATTGTCTGATTGATTCAAGTGTTTGGATTTTGAGGAAAGAAAGTCAGTTGTTTTTTAGGGTTTGTTGGAACTGTTTGATATGTTTGGTCAGGGTTGGGATTAGTTGAGTGGGTAGAATTCGTAAATTTCTCAACAAAATTCTCACATCAATCATCAATGTTTTATTTATTCTGAAATTAAGAAAATGAGAGAGTTTGTCTTTGAGAAATAGACTGAAACTTTGTGATACATTCAACAACGTCAGTGTATTTTCATTATACAGTTGACGTTATTTCAGTAATGTTTCACCGTCCTTCTTGTACCATTGTTTAAATACAATTTTGTCGTTTACTAATTAATGCCAAGTCTGACATCAAAGACAGATATTTATTGGTTCTTGTTTGATACTAAAGAGACCGGGTAACGAGATGAGGTATAACTTGATATTGAGGGAGTGGTTCCAAGGAGTAATGGAGGATGGTATGGGCAAATGATACTGAAGTAGATGACGCTGTTTAAATATCTATGTATATTCATATATATCTGTATATATAATATAAGAGATCTTTCAGGCTATGGTATTTCAACCCACTTATTCTCTTTATCACTTCGACTCACCTCCGGCAAATCGTTCGCGTCTCTTTCAACCTACCCCAGTTGCTTTTACCATCTCTATCATCTCACCCTATACCACAGGTTTGATTTTACAACCGCTACAGTTGTGTCTCAGCACACTGATGACAACTGTATATCCACAGAGACTCATCAACTAACTTTGTTCGCGAGTTCTACTGAGCATGAGCTTCTAACCCACCGTCTCGCTTCATCTCCTTTTCTCTACATTGACTCATCCTTCTCATCATTCTCTGTGAAGCTTTAGTTTAGGTAACTATACGTATATCGCTTGCATTCACATTTATGTATATAAATTTATTCGTCTGATGTGGATGTTCTGATGTTATATGAAACGTTTGTAAAGTTTGGAAATTCCTAAATCAAATATTTGGAATTTCACCAAAGAATTTTTAGCTTTATTGTTTGGATTTGTGATTGGAATTCTTTGAAGTTTAATTTTTTGTCTAGGGTGATGGATTGTTTGGTAGATGAAGGGTCAGAGACTGAAATTCTTAGAAAATTCACTTTAACTCCTTTCTAATTTGGATATTCTAATTTTGATTCAGTATTTGAATTCATCAATTGTTGGCGAATTGGTCTGGTTTTGTTGAAGGATTTGGAATGGTTGGGAAGAATATTGAACAGTTGGATCGTTGGTTTATATTTATTGATTGGTGAATGATGTTAGTTGAGTTGAGTATTAATTTCCTATAGAATAGGGTTTGACCACGGGTTGTATAATAGCTTTATATTCTGACAGACCCTTGCGAATCGATCGATCACGGTCGTCACGCACCTTTTATCGTCTGCACGATGTTGCGCGACCCTTAAAAGCCCCTTTTCTCTTCACTCCAGCTCCTTTAGTTCTCTGTGTACCTTTCAATGGCCAACACCTTCCTCGCACATTTTACGTACATGGAATACCAAAAACGTACTGACAGCAGTGGTGGCGGCGCGCCAACGACGGCAATCTCTACTAATGGTCTTGTGTCGCAAGGCGCCGGACGGGATCTTTGTGTTTATATGTATGTACATGTGTGTACGTGCTTGATAATAAATGCAGGATTGAACTGCGATGTAATTCACAGGAACAGATATATATATATATATGAAAAAGGGAAAGGAATCTGGCAGATGAATTGAAAGAGAATTGAAAATATTTATAGGGTTTTAAGAATTAAATATTTAAATTTGTTTAGTAAACATTTAAAATATTAATTTATCCTTTCGGTATCCACTTGAAAATGTCTTCATTAATTCAAAGAAAAAGGAAACATGAAAAACCAAATTCGCACTATTGTATCTATAAATTAATAATGAATGAATTAACTCGGGTAGTTTTTAGTAGAGTCTGATAAATGAGACACTGCTTTCACCCTTATTTTGTAACGTCAATAGGCTCCATTTCCCTTTCAAGTTGTCATCTCTCTATCTACATTCATATATATATATATATTTGTATATATATATATGTGTTTGTATGTCCAGCAAATTGTCGGAAAAGAGAGAAAGAGAGAAAGAGAGTTTGGCAAATTGTGAAAGGGGGAAGGTTAAATTAACATTATTGTTGTGACAAAGATGGGGGAACACGAGCACACTGTATTTATATACTATTGAGAGTTATATTCGTATAGATGTGTGTATACATGAGAAATGGGATGAGAAAATGCCGTACGGAATCGAAGACCAATCCTTGAGTAAACAATCCCTCCTGATGATTGACTCGTTTGATGTCACTTGATTACCCATCGTAAACAATTGTTGATTCTCTATGGAAAAGAAAAAAAAATATATACATACTATTATTTTTATTTATCTACTTTTTTCATCCCCCAATGGGAAATAAAAAGAAGGGGTGGGATTCTGCAATCCATTAAGAAATTAATGTATTAGGGAAAAAATTATCAGTCTTGATTAGGCGCATTCTGAATTTCTCATCACTGTCGTCAGTAATTGAGAAGAAAATGGAAAATGTGAGATTTAGAAATGAAGGAGAAATAGTGATGGAAAGAAAAGTAAAATAATGAAATAAATTGTGTGGAGAAAAATTTATAAACGGAAGAGCAAATAAGGAAATAAAATAGAAATCAGATAAAGAAAAAAAATAAAGAAATAGAAGAGGAGAATAAAAATGTATACTAAATAATCTCCCTTTCCACTTTGCTGCCTCTCTTTTTCCTTCACCCTGTCTTACTCTTTATATTCTTTGACAATGGAGGTCGGCGATGTCCAATCATAAAGAAATTCGCTGTGTTCGCGCAGAGGCAACGCGTAATCTGAATAAAATATACGATCGAATCGATAGATAAAGGACAATGCTCTTTTGAGCGGTAACTCTCCGATGTGAGTGAGGTAAAAGCGAATGAGAAACAGAGAAAGATTATATTTACAACAGAGATAGGTAGACGTCTCTCTCTCTTCACCATCACAACCGTACTCTACATCGTCTCTTATACAATTCTCTACGTCCTTCGGGCTTTTGCCGTGCGCATTTCCTACCTCTACTCTCATCTTTTCTCTTCTCTTTTATTATTATTTCTTCCTTTTTTTTTCCTCTTTATCTCTCTCTTTCTCTCTTTTTCTGTATATATAGCCAATGTGGCAGCCGCGAACGACAAAGATGCTCCTTCTATGCAAATTAAATGCTGTTTCCATAACCATTCGTCCGTTTCTATTGAGTGAGGCGAGCGGGGCCCTCTCGCTCGGTAAGTTCTTTGTCATCAAACCCAGAGGGTAAATAAATACACACATATTTATATATATATTTATGTTTATGAGAAGGGACGTGATACTTTTTTTTTATCAATTCACCCTCATTGCCCTCTAATAAAGTGAAAAAAAAAGTAGAGATGGTGTAGATGGTGGTGATGATTGAAAGAATAATTTTATTAATTAAATTAATTGCACAGACAGATGTTTGTTGTTTGCGAGTGTATGAAGTTTGAATTTTTATGGTGTTAGTTTGTTGATGTGAGTTGTATTTGCAAATATTTCCGAAGAACAATTTGAAACAAATCCAAATACACCAGAGAAATGTTATCGGTTCATCAGGCCACTTATTCCTTACCCAGTTATTTCCACTCAATTAAAAATCGTCCCGCCAGGTTATAACACGTCTCGAGCGCGTTCATGAGATACAGAGATATGAATGCGTAAATACTCAACTTAATTTGAATACACTGGTAGGGTTGTTGCATTTTTTTCTTACACATCCAATTATTGTTCTTCTATTCTTATTTGTTTTATTAATTCTAAACTTTATTTTCATTTATTGTTAATCGAACGACGAATTTGAGGAATAAAAAATAAAAATTGGAAATTGAAATACAAATAAATCAGACCATTGACAGTCACTGCGGTCACGCATTTGTCTATATAAGTGTCTCATACTATACATCGATGAAGCGTAGGACAAGAGCAAATATGGCATAGCTTGATATCATATAAGGGTGTCCTCATTAAACTTGTCATCAAAACGTTTTCAATAGTATTTATATATATATATATAAATGTACAAGTATTTGCTTGTACGCACACGCTCAAAGGCTTTCTCTCCCTGTATTATTTATTTTTATATCATACACTACAGAGAAAAATGTACGCACACACACACACGTCGTTACATTTTTCGTCCCACGTAAAACAAGTCAGGATTTGTGTAGAGTTGATGAAAATAAACAATATTCACATGTTGATATGAAATTTTCCATAGATTAATTCCATTTTTTCTTTATTCATAATATTTTTCTCACTATGTTGGTATGTTGATATGAAATCATGTATTTAATCGCACTAAAAATGATACACAACCCCATCAGCATATACAAAAATTCAGCTTTACTTAAAGTTTAATTTAACTCTCTTGTCAACTGGTCACAAAGATAAGAAAGAGATTGACAGATTAATCTCCACGTTCATTTAATAATTCCTGTTACATATATTTATTTCTATGTGTGTGTGTCAATTATTGCTTTTGACATTTATCTTACATGGCATTACCAATCCTACCATAAATAACTTTCTATAACAAAATTAAAGAAAATACAATTTGTCCAGATAAACAAAATTCCACCGCCGTACGCAATCGCTCATAACTTTTCATATAAGCTATATAAATATGATAACATGGTGTTATTTTGTTCGTCACATTCTCACCTACAATTTCATATTTATATGTTGATATCTCAGAGAAACCCAATAGCCATAAAAATCGTGTGAACAGAAAAAAAATTATAGAAAAATGTACAAATGTGCAAAAACAAATTGGATTTAAAGGAAAATTTGTTCGTATGTGTTCTGCATTTTTTTTTTATTTTTTATTAACTGCTACACACATATTGACTAACAAATATTTGTAAATATAGATGTGTGAGTGTATTTACCATAGAGACTCGTTCATATTATAATTCTTTCATTTTTCTTCTATTCTTTTTTCGTTCTTTTGAGTTTGTTCTTGTTAATTTTTTTTGTTTTTACGCTGAATAGAAGGCAAACGAATAGAAACACAGTGGCGAGATGCCGCTATATGAGCGCACGCCGCCAACTGTATACCCCCCGCTTGGTTACATATATTTTCTCCTGATCTGGAAAACAATACGCCTGGAGTCTTTGGTGTTGTGGATTTATATTCACCGCGTTCTTAAGCAATAAATAACGCGTGTGCATTTATCTCTCTCACTTTGTATGGTTGCAAACAGTGTTGACACTTCTCTAGCGTTTGGTGCGCGGTACATAATAGCAACAACGACGCACACGACTCTTTCTCTTTCTCTTCCTCTCCATATATATAATCACGCTCTATCGCATGATCGCTAAATAAGGACGACGGAAATGCCGACCCATTTCTTCCTCCTATTTTTTTTTCCCTGTGTTATCTCAATGGATTTTTATTGCGATGGAATATAATACAAATGTTGAATAAGAAGAAGGAAAAATGCGTTGGTGAATCGATTACTTTGTCGAGTTTTTGGTTCATTCGTCAATTTGACAGATGGACGTGTAGTTGAAAGTGTGACTTTAAATGTCACCACATTTATCGATGGATTTAATGGATTTTTTTATTTATTCATTCACTGTTAGTGTGCATTGTTATATACCAAAAGATTTATTGGGTTGTTTTATATAATTTATTGTTTCTATTTATAGTAAAACTTCTACTTATTACGACCTGACGATATCATAGGTCAATTAGTGATCAAAACGTTTTCCCAAGATTTTGCAATTTTTTAATCATCGCTATTTGACTGGTCATATCTGCTAGGGAAATTCTCGAAACATATCAAACAATTATATCATTCTATTCGTTATTTTCTCCTCTACAAATTCATATATATATATAGATACCTGTGAGCAATAGTATGTCCACTGTAGCTCCAAAACTGGAGTAATTAAAACAGAGAAATTCCAAACTGACCTTTTAACTTTACTGCATTTTCCCAACCTATGAAAATTTTCATACATTTTGATAATTGATTGATCGTAACAAGAAGAAGTTTTCACTGTATTAAATTCGTACTATTTTTTTTCGCTCCTCAATTTTATACTTTTCGTTTTTGTCCTTTTTTTTTTATTTCAACTACTCGGATTATTCGAATTATTTATGTCCGGAAACAACCGCGATAAATCGGATCGTGTGTGACGGAGATGTGTGTGGGTATTTTGTGTGTGGGGTTTCGGGTATAGAATGGAGTTTTCCGACAACCGGCGATTTGTCTGAAGCACTCCTCAATGGCAACAAGCGGAAGGCACTCGCCATCATCCCCCTCACGTTGTCGTTCCGGCGTTGAAACTCCACAATATCGTCAATGGCCCTCTTCTTATCCACAACTGCGCAAAAAGGAGGGAAAAGAAATAAAAAAAAAATACAAGAGAAAAAGTAAGAAAATACTGTGAGCAAGAGAGAGAATAAGGGCAGAGGACGAAGTAAAGCAAACTCCCCTTTCTTATATTGTAGAGAAGCCGTGCAAAATTTACTTACAACTCCGTAACGCTTCCACACACAACAGACCGGACCTTCAAAAATTTCGTTGGAGGTGGTGCAAGGATAACTGTATTACATTCCATTATGCCCAAATAACTATGTGACTTTGTGTGTGTGTAGATATATTCAACGTATAGTAGAAGAGGGATCGGGTTTGAATGAAGATATAAAATCTGCATGGGACAATGTCTCATGGGGGAGAAGAATAAAAAAAATTTGCTTGTTCTTTTATTTCCACACACATGTGAATAATATTATAAAGAAAAGAAAGCAGGACGTATTGGAATTAATTTGTAAAATTGAATTGGAATTTTTATTTTGTAGGAAAAATAATTGGAGAAAATAAAGTCGTTATTGTTTCTTGTTTTTGTGGGATTTGTTAGTCGTTGGGGTGGGGATAACTATGGTCACCATAACATCAAATATGATTGATTATCTTGGATTGAAATTCTTCTAGAAGTTGATGAAAAATTCTTTTGCATTCTACATGAAAATTATTTTCCAATATAATAATATAAATCTTTTGTCTGGGATTAATTCTTGAGAGAAAAAAACGTTTCATCTTTTATGACGTTAAAATAAAATAAATTAAAATACATAACGAAACGTATACAGTTGTACATATGGTGGAATTGAAACGCAGAGAAAAGGGCGAGGGTTAAAGAGAAACAGTTGTCGTGAGGCGTGATAGAGATATAATGAGACTAGCAGCAATTAATAATTAATAACCCGGATCCAAATTAAATGGCTTGAGGGGTTCGGTTGTCGTGTTACTATTTCTCTTTTGGGTGAGAGTAAGAGCGAGAGATGAAAAGTCAGTGAAAGAGGAGGAACAAAACTCGCGCGCCGATACGCAAGCAATGAATGTCACGGCGCGTGGTGTATCGGAAATGGCATTGAGCACGCTGAGGGGTTGTTGAGAGCGACGAGAAGGATGCGGGAGAGCGCGCAAAAGCTCACCCATCTCTACTATGTATATACATGTGTTTGGTTAGTGTTTGCATGGAATAGGTCGCAGCATGAAGCGATATCGAGGTCGAGGGGACGTTGCATAATTTATTGAGGGGGATCATCGATCATCGGGTGCACCAGACAACCCCTCAACATTCCCTAACATCGTCTATGTATACACTAATACGTAATCTATCCATTTATTAAGTTTAATTGTTGAAATATTTTAGATAATTTAATTGTTTTGATAATATAAATTAATTTATTACTAAATCATCTCTAACTATTTAGTGAAAAAAATTAAATGAAACAAATACAAAAATTGAAAATGAAGACAAATTTATCGTGACTTGTTTTAAGCATAATAAGATACGAATATAAAATAATTATTGCGGACATTGAATGCAATGGTGATGTTAAAAGGTAGACGAGCGCGACTCTCCTCTCACAAACAAGCAAAACACAAACCTGACACACACACAGACACATACAAAAATCATCGTTTACACTGGTGCACACAAATACAGACATAACCTCAATAAATTTAATCGCAAATGCGACCTGCACGCATGCACATTATTTATATGAAAGTTTTGCGCACGATGAAAATTTTCCCTGTGTTTAAAGTTAAATCTAATTTACGGTTTCTCTGATAGGTATATTTATATATATATATATATATATACATATATATATATATATGCTTATATTTATATATACATAACGCTCTATACAAATGTATATTTGACCGTTCACGAGTATCATAAATCATAATCGCTTCACGCCATGGTGTTCAACCCGTCGAGCATAAGAATAAGAAAAATACTAAAGAAAAGAGAGATGGCGATGAATATATATTTATATTTTTTTTTCATCGTCTTTGTATATGTATTTGCGTTTTTCTTAGTTTAACATATTTGCAATTATGATGCGTTTATTAAACAGCGATAAAATAAATTAATTGCAATATTTTTTTTAGAAGAAATTGTTCAATTCTGCTGTTGTATTCAATTTTGTTTATTGGATAATTTTTTATTGTTGCTGTATTTTGGTTAGGGAATTTTTGTAGGGGAGGATTTTGGTTGATTAGGAATGAGATATAAAAAATTTATATATTGAGAGGGTGAATCTCTGTAATTTGTTTTTTTTTTCGTGTCTTTCTTCTCTTGTCAATTTGTATAGATATCAATTTATATATAAAATATATAAATACAAATGAATAAATAAATAAATATATATATATATATATATGTATATATAGAAAAGTGGAAAGAGAGATAGGAGTGAAAGGTCGGTGGCATCAGAGACTTCCATTACTTTTCTAATGATAGCGTCGAAGTCGGGTCGGGTCTCTACGACAAAGCTAGGTAATGAGAGCAGAAGTAAATCATCGGCCATTGTGGGGTAATCCAACGAGTATTGTCTGGCATACGCGCGTGATGTATTATGTTATTGGGGCAGTACAGGAAGAGGGGTTGGGTGAGGGTGGGTGGAGGAGGTACAGCTCTGTCTCATTCTCTATACTTTATTTATTTTTCTCTCTTCTTCTTTCCTTTCTTTTCTCGCATTTATTCATTCTTTATACTCTCATTCACTTCGTCATATTCAATTTACATTTTATTTAATTATTTATCTACATTTTATTTTTTTATGTCACATTTTTAAATATTTTATTTTTTATTTTGTTATTATATTTTTTCTTATTTTATGCAAATGGGAATTTACTTTATTTAATATTATTTGTAGATATTTTTATTTTATATGAATGAATGTTTGTGTGTGTATGTGAATGCACCGTTATTATTTCCTATTATAAAATACATTCGAGTGAATGTTTCAAGTATTATATAGAGATATTCAAGTTGGATATATTGTCTTTATAAAGATTCAAGATAATAAACAGTTTTAGAATATTTCTTGGGGATTTTTTCAAAAGAACGAAACATTTTCGATGAGAAAGTTTGATAGAAATTAAATTTTTTATTTCTTCTCTTCTCTTTTTTATAAACATTAAATAGTGTTGCAATTGTAGAATAATCATATAAATAATAGTATTAACTTTTATTATTATTTACAATATATTAATAATTTTTGTTGACGCAGTGACCTCATAAATAGCAATGGGTTGAAAATGCAGTAAAAATTGTAAATGGATATTAAATGTGGAGGTCGGTGTAATCGACTTGTCTTCTTTATGTTACGATTTAAATCCAGATACACATATATATATATATTATGTATCTGTATATGTAAATATGTGAACATATGAATACACGATAATGTGAAATTTAAGTAGAGAGCGAAATGTAGAAAATAAAGTTTGTATTGCTTTTAACGAGACACATTATTATATACTGAGGATGGGTGTGTTTGGTTAGCAGTCATACCTGACCTCGTAAACAGTAGTCAAAGATGTTTGTGGATACTTTACGCACTCACAATTCCGGATATCTTAAGTAAAGATAACGATTAAGTGACGGTGAATTGATATAAAAGATTATTTTTTTCCTACTATTTAACAGATAAATCTTCGGGTTATTTCTTGGAATTGAAATAATTGGAAATGAATGTTAAAGAGGAAAATGTTACGAACCTGTATGAGGGGAAGAAAGAAAAATTCACTTTTATTTGAAAGAAAAAAGAGGGGGGTAGAAATAGGAAAATAAAATAATATTCGAGGAATTAAAGTTGGAGAAAAACGGGAAATTTTTTTTTTGTCAGAGGGTTGTTGGTCAGGGGATGTTAATACACATATATAGATATTAGCGAAGTAGATGCACACATGTATGAACGGCGGGCAAACGGCCAGGGCGAAGTGGGAAGGAGAGAGTAAAGTTGGACGGGCGGACGATGGCGCGCGCTCGAGCTCTCTGGTCTGAAGTTAAACTACATCGAACCATCTCGCTTGCACTGCTCTGTTTCTATCTCACTTGCTCTGGTTACTCTGGGTGGGTATAAGTCGCGGGCTATTATCGGGGGCTATAGCGTTTGAGGGCCCTCTCCGCTTTCATCCGCTAATGGGCAGCCTCTCTCTTGGCCGTCTGCTCCTTTACTGCGTCATTAATACAAGTTGCACATGTCGAGAACGCGCGCGGTGCGCTACAATAATTTACATGAATGGAATTGAAAATTTTCTACTTCTCAGAGTGAGTAAGAGAAAAGCTATCGCTGAGATAGAGGAAGTGGTTGAGAATGAGATAGATGTTAAATCAGAGAGTAAAACAGAGTCAACGAATATGAATAGAGAGATGGAGAAAAAAAAAAGTGACACACGACTGAGTGGAAGAAAAAATTTCCAGGCATTTTATATCAGTAATTACATGAAAGATGATATTTTTTTCAAATTCATTTCATACGCCTGTCTGTACCTGTATAAATATATTTATACATAGATATATTTTATCATGCACTTGAGAAAGGACTCCCATCGTGCGTTTAACTTTATGTGTCGTTAGACATATATATGTATTTTGTAGGGAGTCAAGAAAAAGAGGAAGTTGTGCGGAAAATGTATATCTCATGCATCGAAAATTATTCTTTCGTATTATTTATCTACATTTTAATTCACTTTATCTATTTTTTATTCAACAGATTTTAAATTTTGTTTCAATATAAAGAGACAATTTGTATTGTCAAGTTTAGGTTATGATTTGTCATTTACATTGTCATTGAATTCATAAGTAATTACAGAAAACTTTTATTTAAACTAAACCAACAACAGTAAAAAATAAAATTCAAAAAAAACCCTCACATTCCACATAAAATAATTAATTGAATTTTTTTTCTTCAACAAAATTCGCCAAATGTCCTGATATTCAGTTGAAAATGTCGAGCTCGAGTTTATACCACTCACAAGTTGCATTCACAAATTGGTAGAGAGAAAATATGTTGTGTATGATAGTACTTGGGGACTGGAGCATCAGAAAAGCCAAGTAGAAGAGATAACCGAACGAGAGATGCTCTTTGAGACACTGAGAGCAACCAATAAAGCCGGACCAATTACTGGTCACTGGTCGCCATTCTCCCGCTTTCCTCTCCTCTATCATACCATTCGCTATTGATTTGCATTCAAATAGATGTTATACTCTAAGTAGACGGATCCTAATGGATTATCAGTTGGAGTCATCGGTAGGAGGCTTCAAAGCACCTCACCATCAGAGTTGCATCGAGGAATATTTTTCTCTTTCTCTCTGTTCACAACGCTTCTTCCCCTTTTCTCTTTTACCCGTCATCTCTCGTTCCATCTTTATCTCACTTTATATTTCTACATTCTCATCTCTGTTTCAACCTGTTCTTTTGCGTTTCTCTCGCAACGACGCCGCAAAACGAAACCGCCTACAGTCTCTGTACTCTCCTTTTGCCATCCACTCTCCACTGTTTCATCCATTTCCTAATGAAACAGTTTTCGATTCAATTCATTTCTTTTTTTTTCTCTTTCTTTCTTTCTTTTCATCATTTTGTTGTGGATTTTTCTGTTTTTTTCTCCTCTTGCCTTTATTTTTTATTTACCAGTTAGTGATAAAAAAATTAATTTTGTTTATTCCATTGGCAACATTTTTCATCACCTTTGACATCCCTTTATCAATAAATTTCTAAACAAAACCACAAATAGAAGATTAATTGATTCGATAAATATATCACAACAAATTCATCCCCTTCGCATTGACTAATCCATTTTTTTTTTTCCTTTCCATTCAATTTATCACCATTTTCCAAACCTCATCACACCCCATTGCCCAATATCAATCCATGAAAGGAAAATAAGCAGTGGAAATAAAATAAATAAATAAATAAAATAAAAGTGAATGCCAAGTCATGTTTACTTTTCACAAAAATACAAATAATAATATACCACAATTGTAACAGTTGAAATAAAAATTCAAACAAAGAAGCAACACAAGATATGTTGCTTTGATATAAACAAACTCACGCAGATAAACAAAACTATACAGATATATAAATGCACATAGATGTGAACACATAAGGACTAGACGTACGTAATAAAATGGCATTAACGGTACAGTCCATCGAGCCGGTTTCCAAAGAGGGTAAAGAAGTTGAATAAAGTGTAGCTGCAGCACAAATATATGTATATATATATATATATATATAAACGCACAAACACACAATCACACGCATCTATACATCAATACACATAAATATATATACAATACATAGATATAAATACATAAATAGAAAACCAATAAACATCTCGACGTTATTATGCTCTCGGACACAACTTCAATGAGTGTCGGCACATTTACAATCACCACCGAGTAATAATTATATACATATAATAAATATATATATATATATATATATGTATATGTGGGTATTTAATAAAAGAATTTATATATATGATGGTGATATGTGTGCACGAGTGAAAGTTCGATTTAACTTAGAGGATTTTATTTATGTATATTGTTTTTTTTTCTTACTTATTGTCTTTTATTAATAATATTCGGTATTATGTTGTTATTTATCTGATGCATTTGAAATATTAATTTTATACAGGTGGAATTATGCAAGGTGTTTATTTATTTATATAATTTTGCTGTTTAGTTGGTTATTTTGTAGTTGGTAATGGGGAAATTGTGGTTGGGAATTAATTGAAGTTGTTGGAGTGTCGATTATGATTAATTGAAGTTTTTTTTGTGGTTTGTTTGATAGGGAGATTTGTTTAGAGGGTGGTCTTGAGGAAGGTGAACTGGAATTTCTGTAGGAATAATTGAGGACAGCCTGGATTTTTTTTTTTTTTAAACTCAATAACATTTTGAATTTAGTTGAGAATTTTCTTATGATTATTCATCATCATTAGAATTTTCAGTATTGCATTATATGAAACATGAAATTCATTTAACCACATTCACTTTTTTACTTTTTTTATTTTGTTTTATTGATCGTTCTCTATCCAATTGAATTTAACGATAGCAAATAAGGAAATCACATTTGCTAAAATAAATGCCAGCTTGAACGTTAAATAAAATTAATAATAATAACACTCTTAACATTCACATGTACATAAAGGATTAATATGTTGCCTCCATTATTGGAATAGTATGTGAATAGTCCAAGTCAAGTGGCTCAGAGAAATTCAATTTATTTATTTACATGAACATATTTATATATAGAAGATAAAAAAAATTATAAATAAATATGTTTATGTATATTTGTATTCAGTTGAGGAACGTAAATGTTGACTGGCGCCAAGTAGATGTCGCCACGACCTTATAGGTCCGAACGTGTTCACACAATTCCACTTTGGTTTCATTTATATATCTATTATAAATATTTTTATTTATCTATCCATTTATTTATTTATTTTTATCATATATGTTTGGTTTTTCTTGTTAATTTATTCGATTCATAACTGCAATAAACTCTGTAAGGCTCACATTCTTATTGGATCAATTAAATTAATTTTATTCTGAATGTTTTATGCACTTTAAGGAAATCCATAAATACGTTTTTATAATGTTCATTTTTTTCGCTTCATCTTAATATCGATCCGTTTAATTAATTATTTATAAACATTTTTTTGTCTTTGAATATTATTTCGTTTCTATTTAGGGATTTGAGTTTTGGTTATGACATGAATTAAAGAAAGAAGTTGATGTTTATAAATGGAAGTCATTTGAATGTTTGTTGTTTGTCAAAGAGATTTTACCGACAGTTACTTTTAGGTATAGAATATTTATTTATTTATTTATTTATGTATTTATTCTTGTAATTGCTGAGATTAAATGTCTCATTTTGTCTTCTGCATGATGTGAATTATTAATTGGATCAGGGAGAATGCTGCAGTGTTGTAGGAATGAAAGGAAAAAAAAAATAATTACTGAGGATTGCAGAGTATGTGAAATTGTTTTGTTTCTGGCCCTGTGTCATTGTTGGATTTATTTTTCATTGAATAGTTTTTCTCATAAATAAATAAATGAATAAATAAATAAATAGATAAATCTCTGCTAAATATGCACAGATAAAAATTTTTATTATTTATCAGTCTGTTGAATAATTTTTTGTTTAGTTTCGTTGGTGTTTCATGAACAAATAAGTGGCCGCGGTCAGGACCAAAGAGAGTTGAAAAAGCATTATTCTGTCCCCCCATACCTGTTCAATATATATATATATATATATATATATATACATTTATATACGTGAGGGTTCGAGCGTATTAGTAACACCCTCACAATTCATAGTGCGGCTTCGATGCCAACTCAATATATATATAGGATTGTGTATTCTCTTTACGAATGTGTTCAATGCCGACTGTTTAAAGACGCCGACCGATTCTCAGGTGTGTTACTGTTAACCTGCTTTATTTTCGTATACTCCACTATAATAATTTCTCACATTGCCAATGGGTTTCAATATGATACATTGAGCCTTCTATCAATTTTTTTATATCCTCAAAAACATAAATAGAATTATACTTTTGATTTTACTTTTGAATAATAAAAACGATACAAAAATTGTTACGCCAGGTAAATATTCGCATCACTTGCTCGTAGAATGACGGTAGGAAAGCAATAAAAAATGAAGAATGAAAAATAAGATATGAAAGAATGAGTAAAAAATTGAAAAATAAAAATAGAAAGGGGAAAAAAGGGTGGAAGAAAAGAGGGAATGTAAACGCTGGGTCGCGCGCGCGATTCTTCATATATATCTACGGTAGGTTATTTTTCTCACTCCATTCTCCATGCGCCTCCTCACATTCTATCTTCCTCTCATTTTCTTTCTCAGCGTCGTACAGTCTCAGAACAGGTATTCCACCCATTGAAATAAGCCCAACGTCGCGATATGAAATATATCCCCTTGTACAACTTGATAATCCGTAGTTACCATAAATCCAGAGTGATTATCCGACGCAGTCTATTTATAGCTCTGACACATACACATTCATACAAATATACATTATATATATATGTGTATATATGCATAAATGTATAGATAGTTACATAGATATTACATGGTTGGATGCAATGGAAGTTGAAGCAAAATTGTTCTTTTGCTATTCATCAATTTTTCCATATGAAATTAAAATACCAATAAACAATTATTCGTTGGTTTGTTTATGAGAAATTGTTACAAATAAAAGGAACAAGATGAATAAGTGAAGAGGAGATATAACAAGAATTTTAAATAATGCTGGAAGAATTAGTTGTTTATTGCAATTTGAATTTTGTTTTGGTTGAAAATTTGTGATGCATTGTGAATTTTAATTAGATTTTCAAGTAGGTGCTGTTTTGTAGGAAAATTTTCTAGCTGGAAATGTGTAGTTCCGACGATAGCTGTGTTCATATTATTCAAGAATTCGCTTGGTTTCTTGGATTTGAATAATTATTAGGGTAGTTATCAATACCGCAATACAAACCGACTCACGACAACATTGCCATACCAGGCAACGTTATATAAACCAATTTTTCACCTCTTTCATTTTCTGCATTTTAATAAAACAGACACATAATGTTGTGAGAAACCGTTAATGCTATATTATACACAGAATTGAAACGAACGAAGAAATGAGTGAGATGATGAGAGAGTGAGCGCGATGAGCTATTAAAAATACTCTCTGCAAGAGAGTTATGAATGAGAGAACGAACGCTGCGCTGAAATAGAATGGGATGGTGTTCCGCCCCGCCCACAGACACCGGACAGAAAGTGCATAGCACCCATGTATATAAACCCCCTTCGGGGTCGCTTCAACGCAGGTTTAATACACCAGCGCAGTTGGCGAGAATATATATATACGTATGGATATAAATATATATGCGGAATGGGATGAGACTAGCAACAGCGCATCGATTGTCGATGGGTAGATCGAGTCGACGTGGCTACCGGTTTGCCTGCGGCATTTTATCTTTATATGTATACACGTATATAGATATTCTGTGTCTATTGATGTGCAACGTATAATCCGTTGGGCATGCAGGATAATAAAAGAGAAATAAAAGAATAATTTGATTATCATAATTTACTTCTTTTTCGTTGTATTCAACAGAATAATTAAAAGAGATATCTCTGAAAGGGTTTGCAGTTTATTTTTGTTTTCTATTGTGCTGGTCTTTGGGAGAATTTTAGTTATCTTCAGTCTAACCCTAATTCATCCCTTCATGACCTGCTTGAAAATCCTTGTGTCAGAATGTCCAATCTTGGCAATCGATATATCTACATAGAAGGTCAATTATAAATTTCACCCTTGACAATAGAGCAATCAATAAGGTAATGAGCAAAAGGACACTCAGCTATGTCCAACCATCATCCCACACTCACTTAATCAAATTACTGATGCCTTCACACCAGTCAAGACGCTATCGCATTGCCTCTACGGTCAATGAAGCCTCCGGCTATTTTAAACGACAAAACCATCAACATCGTCGCCCGAACACCATCATCCATCCTTTAACCTTTCTCCATTAAATATCTATCTTACACTTTACTTGCTACAATGTCCAAGCACCCTACACCAGACACAACTTCTCTACAGAGCTAAAGCACATCAGCAAACCAACACGACATTCTATCTCATATATACCAACATACCCTCAACAATTTCTCTACGTGAGAATTTCTTGTTCAAGTCCTGCAACAACCTGATGTTGTCTCTCTAACGTTGCAATTGGAGCCGAGTTTACTTTTGCTTCTCTTATCTCATCCAACTCTCTTTTAATAGTTTTACCAACGGTCTTTTAAAACGTATTCGTGCGTGCACGATATCGCACGTTAAATGACATATAAATATATCAGACAATATAAATAAATAAATAAATGAATAAATAAATAAAATGGCTATTCACATTAGACAGTTCAACCACCTCAATTAACATAACTACTCATAACAGAAAATTATTATATAATTATTTGAATCTTTGTGTTTGTTTATTTGTTGTGGCTTTTTGTGATGGATTGGGAAAGGAAATGTTCGTGGGTGAATTGAGATGCAATAAAAGCATAAAAATTTAGGAATTTTTTTGCAAAATTAGTGAATGAATGGAGATTGGAATGTGAATGATCGAATCGCTTTGTCACGATTGGTAGGACAGTTGTTTATATTGAATGTCTGGTCGTATGTGTACCTGATGTGGGATCATCGTGCGATGTGAGTAAAGAAGATGGATAGATTGGACGAGAGAGAAGGTAGATAGAGTTATGTTCCGTTGGTCCAAGTGCTGACGCGCGCGGTCAGTCGCAGGTTGCTATGATATATGTGTGGTGTGTGTGAGGATGTGAAAGAGAATCAGTAGCTCTTGGCTTCATTCTCCTTCCTACATCAGGTCAATGAAATCTATTTTTATATCATTCGTGTGTATAAACAAATGAGAGAAATAAAAATATTGCAGAGGCTTTTTTTCTTCTTACTTTCGTTTCTTTTGTTTAATTTGGTCGTTGGTTTTTTTTATATTGAGTGAAATTATTTGAATAGAATATTTAACATTGAAATTGGTTTTATTGAATGGAATTATTAGTAGAAGGATATTTTATTTTCTTCTGCAAAGTCGTTTTATTGTAGAAAAGTAAATTTGACTTATAGAATATTTTAAATATTTAAATTGAGTTTGTTAATTGAGTTGCAGAATGAAGAGAAATTTTTATTTCTATAAATTTTTTTATTACTCTTGTTTGTGTTTTATTGGTTTTATATTTGAGATTGAATTATTGGAATTGGAATTATAAGATGGAAAATGAATTTAATTGTGAGAATTTAAAATCTGAGAGAATTAATGAAAATTTTCTGCAAAAATTTATTTTAATTCACTTATTTTATTTACATTATAACTCTCGACTGAGTATTCTCCTCAATTTCGTACACTCACACGTATGAAGAAAAAAAAAATTGTCTTCCCCTCCCCTCTCTCCCCTTAACACATATAAAATAATGTCGCATGATATTATACTCTTGTCTTCTCTCAGCTTCATCCAACAAACACATATCCAACTATATGTAACAACTATTTTCCCTCTCTCAATATCAAACAAGCTTACAACCACATGCCCTCCCTCAATTCCCATTCCCACCACGCTTACACATACCAATATATAAAATAATAAATACACACATGGATAAATACCTATCTCACTATACTTGTCTCCTTCGTTTTCACCTGAGCCTTTCAATTCCTCTTTTTTTCTCTCTGTCGTTTTACATTTTCTCCCTTCAACTTGGGGCCTATCTCACTCGCACACTTCATCACACATGTGTACACACACACGCACAAATGAAGTGGTGTAACGTGTTTAAACCCGGCACTGATACACAAGAGCTGTCCATCGTTTCCCTTTCCTCTACCGCGCGCCCCACTTTCCAACAGTTGTCTTTACCTCTCTCTTATTCTTCTTCGCTTCGTGCGTGTTTATACACATCGTCTTATCCCCACTGCTATTATTTTTGCTCACACACTCCACCTCTCCTTTTACTGTCTTCGTGCCTTCTTCGTGAGTACATACGGCCCACTATCTTCCCCCTCTTTTACCTTTAGTTCACGGGACCGGTGCGGGTCCACGCATATCTCTCGCGTGTTTGTCTTTGTGTTTTTACTTTGTATACGTTCATACGTATCGCTTGTTGTGTGTGTGTGTTTCTCTCTCTTGCCGGTTGTGTGTTCAGTGTAAGATTCGAACCAGTAGAGAACGCACACACGGGAGAACTCTATTGTTATATCAATTTCATTATTGATTGAACATTTATTTCGTCTTTTTATTGTTTATCGTTTACAAGGAAATATTGTGCCATTTTTATATCTATTTTTCGTTACTACGTGGGCATTTTTTTTTCTCTCGTGTGTTTTATTTCATTGTTTGTTCAATTTGTTCGGTTTTTTTTAATGTGGTGATCAGTGATTTTGAGGTTATTGAAGGGAAAAAAAGAAATTGATAATGGAAATGAGAGACTGATGAAGACAGAATTGTTGGTGTGTTTTGTTCATTTGTTAATTAATCAACAATTTTATATTCAGTGATATTATAAAATTCCACGTTTTGATGTAAGGAAAAATATTAATCACAAAGTGAGTGTTGGAAAAAATGTGCTGTTTAATAAAGAGAATAAAAATGAAAAGGTGATGAGAAATTAATGGGGATAAACTGTAGAGAAAAGGGAAAAATTGTTGATTTCAAACGTTCTTTTTGCAAATATTGTAATATCGATACGATGTCAAAGACAGTCTGGTATATAACACTGTGACAATCGATAAAGCCATTTAAACATGACAAGGATGAGAAAAGGGTTTGTGTGAAAAGGCATATTCGTGCCTTATCCCCTTAAAGGAAAAGGAATTGATTGGAAAAGGAGGCCAAGAGGGTTGACGCTTAATTAAATCGATTAGACTTTGGGGTTAATTGTTCTGGAACGTCGAAGCTCTCATCTTTCTTCTAACATTATTATCACACCTTCTTCATTTTTCCTCTCATCCTTATCAACAAAATCAAAAGGACACATCAAACTCCCTAGAAAATTCCTTAAAAGAAATTCTCTGCAATATTTAAAATATTTTTTTGAGACGTTCATCACTTTAATAATTGAAATCAAACAATGTAAAATCAAGTGGAGTATTTAATTATTCATTTACACAAGTGCAAATATTTTTTTGTGTGCCAGTAAATTTCGTAAAGTAAGAATTGATATTGAATAATTGAAGTATTATTCCAATATTTGTTTTGAGAAATATTCAAGGTGAATGACAAATCATTCAACCGTCACCTCATTTATTTCATTTTCTTAATTATTAATACATTCAATTTTATGTGAGAATTTTTGCAATTCTTTTCTTTATAATACATTTTTATATTTTTTTCGTTTTATATTGACGACACACAATTGTCGTCATCATTCACTCGACACCTCCTTCTGTTAAACTGTTGCTGGTTTTGTCCCACCATTCGTATTTGCCACCGCCTTCATTCTCTCTCTCCTTACCAACCTGTTAAAGACACGTTTTATATCCAATCTCTTCACTTCTTTGTATTTTTCTCTGTCTATTGCAACGCACCACATGTTTTGTTGTGTTTCGGTGTTGAGGAATATTTTGTTTTCCTGTTTCAACGTACGTTCGTTGTATCAGATATTAATAAAAGAAATTGAGGTGGGAAACACAAAGTGATAAATATTCTGTGGATTTCGTTAATTTTTTATGGTTAAATTTTTATTTTGCTTCGAGAAGAAATTTTATTGAGATTAATAATTATTTTTATTAATCGTGAGTGATTTATTTACGTTTTTTGGTTATTAGTTAATGCGAAGGTGTGAATTTTAGTGAACAATTCTGTGCGGAAAAAAGAATTTTGGACAATTTTGTGGAGAAAATATTAATCATTGAATTTATTTTGGTTTTTTTTTCTTCTGATTGTATTAAATAGTGCAAAAAAATAAGTGATAAAGTGACTATATAAAACGGTTTACTATACATGGGTGGACTTTACGTGGAATTGTTGGTGAGTTTATTTTATAATTCTTTTGCTTGGTTTTATTTGTTTGTCTATTTCTCTGCGAGTTTTCGTTCGTTTTTCTATTTATAGGAGACAACAGAAACGGACATGAACCTGTTTTTATTAGAGCAGTCATTCTCCTTCTCTTTTATCTGATTGAATATAAGAAATATTTATCCAATTCTGTATTTTGTATTTATTTATTAAATTTTTTTAATATATTTATGACACATTTTGATTTGTCAATGTTGAAATTCGCAATGAAATTGTCTGAAGGGTGGGAAAATTCATTTTCTATTATCAGAAATTCATCGATAATTATTCTTTCACCTCCATTACAACACAAAACTAATTAAATCCTCTGCTTTTTACACCAATCAATTTTAATATATATATATTAATTTTTATGTTGGAAATTATTATGTATCACCTCTTTTTCACATAATTCATAGACAAATAAACAAAATTAGTGTCACATACACACAGATATATTGAGAAATCACCGTCGCTTTTATAATAAAATCGCAGTATTATATTTGCGGTTATGAATATGAATAACAATGGGTGTGGTAAGATAATTAATTTTAATTCGCGTTTTTATCGATAAATTCACAGTGAAATAATACAAAATTATCAGACGTTGCCACACACAATTTTATATTGTTCAATGAACGAAATTATAACTAACAATAAATGTTTACAAATACATGAATAAAATTTAGAGCACTCGAAATTGTTCCGGGGAAATAATTCCACCACTTGTTCATATAAAATATTTATTTAAACATTTTTCTTTTGCATTTTGTTGTTTTATTTTTATGTTGTTCTATGGTTGCGCTACCGTAAATATTGCGCAACAAACGGCAACGAGGGTTGTTGCGATGGTTATATAGCGTTGGGGTTGTTTTACGGGCCGCGTCACAAAGGTGGAACAAACATTAATCTTTACCAAGTGCCACATTTTCATTATACATGAGTTTTCGTTGGTGATGTTTGTGTCTGTTTTTTATTTTTCTTCGTCTAAATTTTATTTTTTAATTCCTCCCTTTTTCTCCAACTCTCTTCTTCAGCTTCTCTCTTTTTTTTTCGTGTCTCTTGTCGTTCATGCGAACGATACAAAACTTCTCCAAACATTCTTTGAGGGGAGGAAAAAAAAAGACAGTTTTATCTCTTGTGAAAAAAAAAGGGGAGAGATTGGGGATAAAATTGTGATGTGAATTAACAATATTTAGGTGCATCCAATTAAAATTTGTGTGTGTGATGATCAAAAAAATTCCTAATCATCGAAAAGTCTTTTTCTAAATCCTAGGAAAAATTCTTCTAATGAATAATTCAAAATTCTCCTATCCTTTTTCAAAACCACCCTCATTAACCTTTAAAATTCCTTCTACATCGCAGCATTGTCTAAAACTAAACCAGATCATTCACTCTACCCAAATAAATCCACTGACAATAATCCTCCATCCAAATTTCACTACCACAATTTATATTCATCTGAACTTGGTATGGAAAATGTGTGGCAAGACCTAATGGGTTTCTTTGTCAGTAGAATTCTTTCTTCATTCCCTTTTTTTATTTATTTTTTTTTCTCATCATTTCTCTCTGTTCTTTCTTTCTATTCTCCTTTTTTTTTTTGTTTCCACTACCTTTTTTTCTTCTCTTTCATTATTCTTTTTTTTCCTCTCTTGTTCTCTTATCTTTTCTTCTTCTCCGCTGTTGACTTTGTGTCTCTGCTTCACGTTTGTGTGTCTTGTTGTACTCTCTCACTCAGTCTTTCACTCGGTCGTTCAATATACGATAGATAATACGAAGAATAATGGGCCACGTATATTATACATTTATTTGTTGCAAGAACAGAATCTGTAGGCACTTTGCACGCGACTCGCGGTCCCCTTTCAACTTCAGCTGCGACACTTTTGCTATTCACAATAGAAACGAATGGATATGAAGATGTGTATGTGCGTGTTTGTGCGTGTTTTGTATTTTGTCGTTGGATTTTTCGTTGTGTGATATATTTTTTTGGTATTCTAATTTTTTTTTCTTCTTTCGTTTCTTCACATTATTCTTTTGCTTCTAATAAATATATTTTAGGTTGCTTTTGTCTTTTATTTCACTTTGTTTTATTCTGTTTTGTTAGAAGAAAAAAAAATAAGAAGGCGAAATGAGAATTGTTAATGTAAATTAGTAGTGATGAAGGCGAATGTTGTTCTGATTTTTCATTATATTAATTTGTAATAACCCAAAAAAATATAAAAGCTGATGAAACACAGTAGCCAAACTAATAAATAAAATTCCTTTGAAAATAAAAAAATGCTGAAGAACTAAAACGACAAATACCATCGAAGAGAGAAATAATGCAACGACCTCCCAGTTTAAAATCAACAGCAGTCGATAGCAATCTTATCTCTAAATATAGTCAACCAACTCAACAATCTAAAAAAAAAGAAGGGGAAAAAAAAGAATAAACCAAAAGTTGGAATAAAATAAAAAGGCCACATGTAAAATTGCCTTTGAGAAAAATATATCTATCGAATGTGTAAAGCAACGCAAAGTGTCCTCATGTCTTTCTCTCAAAGCACATCTATTAAAACACCAACAAGAAAAACCAACAATACCCAATGAGAAGAAAGAATAAAAATATATATAAATGAAGTAGAAAAAGAAGGCGAAGAAATTCCGGTTGTTGCGAGGTTGGAACATGCCGACCGCGAGAGAAAGAAGAAGTAAAAGAGGAGGAGAAGGAGAGAGAGTGAGAGAGAGGTTGAGTTGGAGAGGGCCTAATTAGTCAGGGATATATCTGGAATCTCATGGAGGCGAGTTTTGTAGGCCTCCTCTTCAGTTTTATGTATATATACGCAGGCGGATTTCTCGATGGCGGGGATTAGCATACAAATCGATTTAAACTCGAGATAAATAGCCACTCAAAGGCTTCTCACGTGGACGCCGACGTTGGGAGCATTATCTTGTCCACCGGCGGAGAGCGTCGTCTTGAGATTAACGCTTTAATGCTTTATATATTTTATAACCGAGCGACGTTAGAGAATTGAGTGTATGTGAAGTTTTACTGTGAGTGAGTTGATGATATTTCTCTGTGGTTGTTTGTATGTCGTCTTTGTATTTGTGTTGGTGTTGGACGCATAGCGACGGTCCAGTAATGGGGAAACTGACCAAGAGCGAGAGAGTTTGATCAATTGATGGGAATGACAATAAAAAGTTTTTTTTTTTAGAATTGAGAGAAAGTTTTAGAGATTTGTGTTCGTTTTAGAATTCTTTCTTTTTTTATTTATATTTTTTTTCTTTATTTCATGGATATTTTTGTGTTTCTATCGATATCAGGTTTAGTTGTTGGATTATAATTGAAGATATGTTGATGAGAAATTGTTAGTGAGAGTATGGTGAAGTGGGAATTGAAATTTCTATGGGTTATGATTTATTTTTGGAGAGTTTTTGGAAGGTGAAATTTGTTTACGCAGTTTTGAATTGTTGGGCAGTTGATTGATAATTTTTGTTTTGGAATTGACTGAAAGGATATTTTAGGGGGTTATGGGATGGAGGAGAGTGAAGGGAATGGAGAATGTTTGTGTTTTGATGTGTTTTAATAAGATTTTGAGAAAGTTGGAGATGTAGGAATGATTAGTTTTGTTGAAATTTGGGGAATTCCATAGTTTTTAGGGTATAGTAGGGATACTGTTGGTCTTAGATGGAGATTTATGCATATGAATTTGTAGGTGAGAGTCTAATAAATAAAAAAATGTGTTTGCATAAGTTTCTAGAATTTTTTAGACACTTGAAATCATTTTATTAGTGAAATCTTTGAAAAATTTGTATTCAAATGGGTTTATGGGTTATTGTGGTGGCACCATTGATTCTGATTATTAATTGATCAACATAGAATTGTTCAGAGGACTCTGATGAATAAAAAACGTTTATATTGTTATGAGTTTCTAGCATTTTTCAAGGATTTATAGTCGTTTTACTGAATAAATTCTAAGGAATTTATCGATTAATTGGACTCCTGAGTTATGGTGACCCCACAATTGGTCCTAGTTATTGATAATTCCATATGAATTTGTTAGAGAAGACTGAAGAACGTGAAATATTTATATTCTCACCTTTACAAATAGTTTCTGAGAATTTATTGTTCAAAAAACCCACCCAATTGATCAAACGCTGTAATAATTTATGACTGTAAATTTAGCAGAAATAAAATCATTTTTGTTTACGAATAGCGAACTGAATAATTAAGATAATCGAATTCTACAAAAAATCGTCATACAATTTTCGCTTTCTCTACATGAGAATATTTTTATTTTTTTTCTATCTACATTTTATCCATTTATTTCCGAATTTGAAAATTGCCAAATTTCTGTCACTTCACACTCATGATAATTTAATGATGAATAATTTCTATCCTTCGTACCTGTCATACTTCCAGTCTTAGATATACATATATATATATGAATTTGTAGAGGAGAATCTGAGGAATACAAGGATTTTTATCCCAATAATATATCATAATCCTATAAAAAGTTATGCCTGATAGAATCCATTGAATTAATCCAATTCTCTGAAAGTGATCAACAATTTATTCTTGACGTAACCACGTTCAAACTATCGGTCTCACACATTGATATACATAAATGAAAATGTGCAGGAGATTCTGACGATCAAAAACCATATTATTAATAGTCTCCAACAACCCCATCAAAAATTACAACCATCGGAACATATCACTGCAATAACGGACAACAAAACGGAAAAATTTTTCTAAGCCCTCAAAAAAACCGGTGAGAGAACTACAATTCCACCGCAAGATCACAAAAGAATCCGAATCCCCCATGATATAAAAAAAGAGAAAAGAGGAGAAAAAAAATGAAACGAAAGAAAAGAGGAACACAATCGACGAGAAAAAAAAACGAGGAGAATCGAAAATAAAATATTTAATCCCAACCATTATATCAATTCATCGGTTGGACTGTGGGCAATTTAAATTCCAGGACGATCAACTGCTTCTCTTCTCTCAGTATATTGTCCGTGGTGTGAGTGAGTGAGTGAGTGTGTGTTGACCTCTGAAATAGAAACGCAAAAGGCAATAAAATTCTTGAGCCACGCGAGCAATCGTAAGCGCGCGCGCTTCATCTCCTTTTTCATTTTTTATTCTTATTTCTACCAAAGTGACGGAAATGAAAAAAACACTTTGGGAATTTCTAGCTGAAGGAAACAGTGGAATAAATGTCGCTAGTTGACAGATCAACCTGTGTCTGTATGTATTGAAGAAAAAGGAATAAAATAAACCTGTGAAGCAGCAACAGCAGCAGCAGCAGCAGAGAAAGACAGATTGAAATAAAAGACAAGTACGTAAAGCAGTCCCGAATGAGCATGCGACGACGAGGCGGCAAGTGGGCCACGCTTGAAACGGATGAGCAGGTGAGCGCGCGTAAATCTGGGTGTAGTGGACCTGCTACGCTGCTTGTGAAGAGTGGGGAACACGAAGAGAAGGAAAAAAAAAAAGGAAAGAGATGGAATGAAGAAAAGAGAAAAAAAATGAGAAGGAGAAAATACACACGAAGAGGTTTCGTTTTGCTGGACCTGGGACCAGCTGCTCACTGTCACCGCCGCGACCTGTATTACTGTGTTGATGCTTTTCTGGTTTTGTCATTCGTATTTTATTCTGTTTTTGAAATGCAATATGAGGAGATAAATTTCCCGAAGGAAATATGAAGAAATAGATATGAAGATGTGTTTATTTCGAAATAATTTGGACACTTTGAATAGTCGGAACTAATGTTTATAACCGTAGTTTTCTATTCATCCCATTTGTCCTAAAGTCTCTTGCGTGTTATTTCGTGTTTTCTTTCCTTTTTTGTTATTGTATAGGTGTGTATATGTAGTCGTTTGCCTTGTGACGACCAAATCTTATCGTCGGCCGAAGGGCCGAGACGACGCATAAATTATCTCCAAGCTTGGAGGATTTCGAAAGGTTTATTTTTTTATTTATTATTATTTTTTTCTTTTGCTTCTTTTTTTTTCTCTCCATCATCTCATTCTTTGTCGAATGTTCTTTCTGTTGATTTTTTTTTTCTTTCATTTTATATGTGCGTTAGGAAATAAAAATAATCAAAGAAAAATTTCAACAGAGGAATTTTACCGTATCATATAAATTATTATTTCCACACTCTTGAATGAATCGGACAATTTCATTTTGTTTTTCTTTTATTCATATTTGGCTGAGTGAGATGTGATTTTTTCTTTGGTTAATGTGCACATGATTTTGCATTTATCTCATTTGATAACTGACAGATTTGTTTGGTCGGGAAAATTTTATTGCAATAATTTGCTTGTTGGAGAAGAATTTTTATTCTTGAAAGTGTTTCGTTTTGAGGAGAATCTGGAGTTTGGAATTGAGTGATTAAGGCTGAAGAATGAGTGGGACAGGTCTTCGTCCGGTTTGGAAAAAAAATCAGGTCCATTTAAATTGGAACTGAATGTCTTTCTTTGGAAGACACTTGTGAGGTAAAACATTTCCTTGGGAAAGACTTTTCTGTAAAGATCTTTATCTAATTGTGGAATTTAAAGTTTCTTCATTGAGTAGAGAGTTAAAGGAATTTATTAATGAACAAATGTACTGATCCAGTTTATTAACACATCATTGATTGCCATATTTATTATCTGACTGAATTTTCATCAAAACTTTTCAAAGATGTAAACAAATCTTCCTGAATCAATTCAACAATAATTTCCCATGAATAATCACAAATAAACGAACTAAGAAAGCAAAGAATATTCCTGTTATTAAAGAAATTGATGAAGTTTGAAAGATGAGAGACTATATGGAAGCAGGCAAACATGTAACACACACATATGAAACACAATGTGAAAATGTATTGGTGCGCGCGCTCTCCAGTTCGATACCGTTAGCGAATGGAGCCTTAATAAAGTAAATAAAAGAAGAGGCCTGTCGGACAAGAGAGCGCAAGTCCGTGAACATCTTCGTCTCTCTTGTTTCATCGAAGCCATCCAGTTGTATTATATCCTCTTTTGCTTGACTCGTTCGCTTGTTTACCCTCCCTTTTCTCCTCGTCTCTCACTTATATACACACATGAATGTTTCCTCTGATGGTTCTCTTCTTCACCACTGGTTTATACATTTATTCGTCGTCTTAACTCTCTTGTTTTCATGCCAATGAGAGAGGTGAATAAAGAAGAAAATTCGTGGCCTAATTGCAAGCAAAAAAAAAACCTGTCGTAAGATCTGGCTCACGTCGACATATTTTTCTTATGTGTATTCATCCATACTTTATTCTCATTTATTGTTGTTATTATCTTTATTTTTATCTTCTCGCATTTCTTATTTTGTTCCTGTTTTATTTATTTTTTTCTTTCTCCTTTTTTGGGTAACATAAATATTAAATGTAATAATATTCCCACGGCAATTAAAATTATTTATGTGTATTCTTGGCTGGATGAATAAAAGTTTTAGAGAATTATAGTTTTATTACTTTTTATTTTTTATTTTTGAGTTTGGGGGGAGTTTTGTCACCTTTGCGTGACAATGATCGATTTATTTGGGCAATTTAATTAATCATTTGACGTTTGGGAAATTGATCCTTTAATGTTCTTCTTCGTTTTGTCCAATTATCGGGCAGAGAATCTGGATTATTATGGAGATAATAATGAGGAAGAGAAAATAAATGGACAGATGTGTGTTTGGGATAGAATTAAAAATGAAATAAGAAAAAAGTGGAAGAAGTTTTGCGATTATAAAAAATATAAATTTAGTTGTGTGTTTTTTAATAATGATTATATATTTGTAGTTGTAAGTTTGTAACGGTATTTTATTTCATGATTATTATCATTATATGTTGACACGTATGAATGATTAGCATATACTAGAATATATATTTTCTATTTGCACACTTTATTAACTCTCCATCTCGCGCTATTTTCTGTTCTCCCCTCGTTCGCTGTCTCATTCGCGCTCTTTGCTGGCATCAACTTCTCCATATGCCAAATATATACAAACAGAGAACTCACTGTATTCTGCGTAAGTTTATTCATGTTTGACGTACTCTATCCTTTTCTTATTCTCTTCATTACGGAGTTGGTAAAAAAAAAAAACATGAAGAATAAAGAACTGATGTCAAATTATTTTATTTATCTTTGCACATTTTTCTTTGGGATTTTTTTTTTTGGCTTTGTGGTTTTTTTATTTGTCTTTCTTTTGTGGTTAAAATGAGTATTTGGAGGTAGATGTGAGTGTGGTTGTGTTATGAAAGTTGGGAAAAAATTTTGAGTATAAGGATATTATTCATTCGTAGAATATCCCCTGCAATTTAATCCCTCTGAACGTCTCTGTATATATTTATGTACATATATAGAGTATTACCACAACTAAATCGCAAACGAATCCCCAATTTTCGTTACATTCTTATTAACATTTTTTCCCATTCAACCAAACCCAACCCAATAAACAAAAAAAAATATATCCAAGGTAGACAATAATTATTCAATGACAAAAAGCATCGCAGGCGATGGTGCAATCAGTCTACGTCAGTCGGCGCTACATCTCCACCGTAAGGTTGTAATTTAAAACGACTTTACTTTAATGACCGTACAATGCACTCATACACACACGAACACTTTATATATCATATACAATTCAACAACAGCATGAACATATCCACATTAACAAAAACACTAGAAAAGAAAGAAAATAACACGACGAAAAATATATACAAATGTAATATAAAAAAATGAAACGAAAAAAATTTAAACAAGAACTGTAACAAAATGCAGAAGGGATAAGTTAAATAAAAGTAGGAAAAAAAAAAAAATTTACCACACATAGAAAAGAATTCGGTGAATTGAGTTATACTTGAAGTATTGCAGAGCTACTGAACACGCAGAGTAACTTTTGCTTATGCCTTTTATGAATCAAGAAGGCGGTGTTTCGTATATACAAGCAAACACATTCGTCGTACAATGATGCGCTTTGTGTAAAAGACATTACATATATATAATTTTATTATATAGATTTGTATGAAGGAGATAAAGAGTGATGTGGAAGGAAAGGAAATATGAAATAAATAAATGAAATAAATATAAAAAAAAAGGTTGATATGTAACGGGCAGCAAAAATAATACAGCACACCCTCATTGAATGTGCTAATAATACCAAGATAATTTGTTTCAAGTAGGCCATTAATTAAATTATCGTCTATATATATTTTTTCGTGTGAAAATATTTATTTTAAATATATACAGATAGGGTAGGATTTTTTTTTTCTTCTTCACTTCTACCTCTTTTATTTATTTATTCATTGTGAGTGTGTGAATGTATTTGTGATTTTTATTTGCATCTGTGTATGAAAATGTGGAAAATTATTTTTATTTTGTATGTTAAGGGTGTTTGGTAGGTAAATGAAATTAATTTATAAATTGAAATGGAGGAACTGCATTTTGCTTGGGTTTTTGTGATTGCGAAGTTCATGGGAATTTATGGGAACTAAATTTGCCAATTCTATGAAATATTATCGATACAAAAATTCACCATAAACATTACCATTAAATCCACGAAAAAAAACCCTTGAAAAAATAAAAATTAGCTCCCCTTGTCGAGTGAAAAGCACCGTTAACTACTGATGGCATCATTGTAAATTAATTACCTGGAAATGAGAAATCTCCGGTTGACTCTTTTTCCCTTTATTTATTCCTTTTTTTTTCCCTTCTTTTATTTTTACTCCATCGATAAGAGGGGGCACACGCGAGGGTGGTCGCGAGGTGAGGGGGTGACGTAAAGGGGGGGTTGTTTGTATGAACTCAATGAAAGATAAAAATTGTCCTTTGATCCATAGAACCAGCCCCTACCACATAATACACACAAATACACTTTAATATATTTTATTTTATTTCCTCCACTTCTTTTTTTCTTTATTCGTGAATGCATACAGAAGTGCATATATATATATTTCTTATGGACATTGGTCATTTTAACAGCCATTTTCATTCCGAGCCATTTCCTTTTGAGGGGGAATTTTATGTCTTTATATTTAAATGTTTTTTCTCGTGTTTCTTTTGATTTTATTTATATATATATATATATATATATATATTTTTTTTTCTGCCTCAATTTATTCTACCCTCCAATTAATTTTGCTTTATTAATTGATTACTGGTACAAAATTTGCTATTATTTGTAGTAAAAAAAAATAATAATGTATGAAATAATGATAAATGAGGAGAGAAATAAAATGAGTAAAAATATTTCTTTAACTCACAACGTCAATTGCGCAATTTCACGGTTGCTCACTAATTGCATTAGAAAACTATTGTCAGATGACGTAGTTGAGAGAAAAGGTGAATTATTGCTTCATACAGAGAGAAAGAGAGAAGGAAAGAAAGGGAGAAAGAAAAAAATTATGTTTTGTGTGTGTCTCTGTGCGTGGTAAAATTTTCACCTGGTCAAACAAAAGTCTGGACAGTTTAGTCATCGTCATTGTGTTTGCATTATTATGTTAATCGTGAAGAGAGAGAGTGGTGGATGGTGGCAAGTTGAAGGTGGAGGGGTTGGTGTAGAAGTGGTGGAAAAATAAAGAGAGAAAGAAGAGAAAAAATTTTTTTTTGTCAATGACAATACGTCAAAATTAATTTAGGAAGCGACTTGAAAGGAAGATGTAGCTGAACAAATATTAACTAAGCAAATCATTAGTTCCCCCCCTGTTGGAGGTGGCACAGATAATAGTTGAGGAAATATGTAGACATGAATACATAATAAATGATTTGTTTTGTTGGTGTTTTAATGTTTTAGATTTATTTGGATAAATTTTCCAAAAGTCTAATCAATTAAATATTTTTTTTTTCATTTCAATTTCTTTTCATTCCTCTGTACAATCAACAAAATATTTCCCACGTGTCAAACAATAAAATATCTACATATATCCTTGAGTCTGTTCATTCACCAATGCTCCCCCCTCTCTCTAAGGCCCCTTCTCTTGCTCCCTCTCTTTATCACTTACTCTTTTCCTTGCGTCGTGTAACGCAATTACGATTGTTGTTTGAATGAACAATCAAGCACCCTCCACGCACGCCCCAATCATTCAATTTATGTTCAATCGACTTTTTGCCTTTACCTCCTGCTTCCACCTCCCACAACTTTTTCCCTTTCTCTCGTTTCCTCTCCTTTCCACACTCACCATTCTTCCAATTCTTTACTTCTTTCTTTCATATACTCATCTGTATGTGTGTGTCTATGTGTGTATAGAGTTTGTGTACAATTCTCTCCCTCTACACGTTCGACGAAATAACCCCGGAAACTAATCGTCGCTCACAGCAGAGCGCAAAAGTATTGTGAAGCCCCGTTGCAAGCACTAACAACGTTCACTTTGGATAACTTGTTCTTATTTCCTGTCGTTGACAGGGTAAGTATTACATGAAAAAAAAAAAATAATAATAAAACAGAAACTGCGCGAAGAAGAGTGGAGAAAATGGGAAAAAATAAAAGTTGGAAAGGAAAATAGAAAGGAGAAAAGAGTGGGAAAAGAGATGAGAGAATAAAGCTAATAACATCCGTGCAGTTGATGGAATGAAAAAGAAAAGAAAAATGAAGAACTCAAAGTGAACGAATATCTCATACATTCATTCTTGCAAGGAATTTTTTTTTATTTTGACAGTTTCTTTATGTTTTTGGGGAGTTTGGGGGATGAATTGTTGAATTTTATGATGAAAAGTGGTTAGGAAAAAAGGGGGAAATATGTGAGATGGATTGTGGTGGGGTGATTTTAATTGAGAATAAGGGATGGTGGGAACACAAAAGGTTATGGGGAATGGTGAATAGTTTGACAATTTTATTTGACTGATTGGGAGATGAAATCGGATTTTTTTGAGTGCAAATTTTATTTGTTTGTAATGTGAAATAATTTTTATGGAGAATTATTTTTTTTTGTTAATTATCAGTTGGTGTGACATGTTATTTTACCATTATTATTTGTTTCCACTTGATGATGAATCAAACAGATGAATATGGAGATGTTAAAATAATAAAATGATGAAATATAAAATAAAATTTGTGTTTTAATATTCAGTTGATGCAAACATTTTTTTCGAGACAATTCCAATATAATTTTCTTATCATCACACTCAAAAACACAATTTTCGTTGTATTAAATAATTATAATTTTGTGTTTAATTGTTAATGAATAATTTCATTTAATGCAATGAACTAAATGTTCATTGAAATGAATAAAATGATTCTTTTGAAAATAAATATAATTTCAGTTATCAGTTAAATCTCATGTAATACAAAAAAACAATTATGACAAATTGAATATATATTGACAAAACTTTTGTCTCACTTCCAACAAATATTCTCCAACTCATTTTATTTAATCAATTCAATTTGACATACAAAAATTTCTTCGGCAACATTAAACAAACTTCTCAGACAATTTACTATTATTACAGAATACATTTTTCACTCAAGTGAATATATTTTTTTTTTTTTCCTTTCATTCATTTCTCTCTATTGCACAATTCACCTTGGGCAACGAATTAATAATTAAAATTCTTCCTAAATACCCTGACTATTTTTCTAGAACAAATTTCTTGTAACTAATGAAATAAGAAAAACATTGCGAAATTGAATTTTACAATAAAAAACATTTTTTTCCTCCCCTAAAAGTTTAATAGGTAAATAAATAAGAGTAGGAAGGAGATGAAGAAGAAGATAGATGTATCAAAGAGAGAGAGAGAGTGTGAGTGAGAGGTATTGGTAGCAAATGCAAAGTCCCCAGGGCGAGAGCGGCCGCGTGCGCTCATTCGCTACTACTTGGTATATATCGGAACCGAACAAACGGGTGAATGGCCTGCCGCGTCCTTGCGAGCCACCTGACCATGCCGACCGTGGCGCGCCACCGCTCGGACTTTCCACTACCAACGGACGGTGAACCGCGTGCGCACTGAGTTGTCCAGACTGGTCCCGCAGCGCGCGCCCGGCCCGCACTTTACTAGTTGTCATGGAAGTGGTAAATAATATTATATACGTAGACATCACACGTATTAGGGTGGTGCGCCACAGTATATTCCTTTTTCTCTTACTTCATCTTGCGCTCTTGCTTCTCACGTTGCCGGTCTTGATCGACTGGTTCACCCACCGAAAAATCTCCTGATTGGATTCGTCAATTTCATTCTATTTCTTGTCGTATGATGACGATTTTTTAAATATGTCCAGGATGGGATGAATGTGAAGCGAATTTATCTTCATTCATAGACAAACTCCATGAAGAAAATCATTAATGAACAATTTAGTATTTCCACAAACCCAATTTTTATTCCAGCGCTGCATTTACTTGAAAATTTTCTATTGTTTTAGTATTTAATTCTCAAATTTGTTTGTTTTTAGAGAAGCAGGCAGCATCCAAATGCCCACTGATGTGGAAGTGGTGGAACAGCGGTGGGTGAAATTAATCCTATCGCAGTAACCAAACTGAAAACAAAAAATAAACCATTACCATCACCATCATCATCGATCAAAACCTACATCAACCCCCTCAACATTCACCAACCAACAAGATAAATCATCACGGTGAGTCCTCAATTCTACTTTAATTTACGTTAACAAAATGACAAATATATCACGACAAAAATGACCCCAAGGAAAAATTCGTTCGATAATCAGTGGCCAATGCTAATCAATAAATATTAAATAAACCCAAACCAGCACAAATAAAACACAAAAATGTTCATCACAATCACCTGCTAACGTTTTACTAACACACAAATAAATTAAACTAAAACGACAGAAAAGTCACATAAAAAAATGTCATACAAAATGAAAAGAAAAGGAAAAAAAAGGTAGAGTGAAGGAGAATGAGAAGGGACTCTCACGCGTCCGATCTTACCTGGTGGAAACACACTCGCTCGCCTGCCACAGGGCATTCCAGTTGCTCGTTACACTGCGCGCTCTTTTGCGCCAGTCGAGACTTGCTTGGGTGATATGTATACGTTTGATCGTGTATACCCATTGCATATATATAGGAAGTAAGAATTGTTGATGGTGTTGAGCTCGTGTTGGCGTTCACTAACACCGCTCACCATATAATGCAACCATTGATAGCCGTCCTCTCTTTCACGCACGCGATCTGTTGCAGTCGTGGCAACCCGTGTCCGGTGACAGCCTCCACTGTCCAGTTTCTCTCTTTTTCTTTTATTTTATTCACTTTTTTCTTTCTTTTTTTTTCTTCTATTTCATTTTTACATTTATTTATTTCTTGAACTTCTTTTATTTGTTTTATTCGGTTCTATAGACATACTCGCTCTCACTCTTCTCATCCACGTTCTTTACTCTCCTCCTCAACTCGCCCTTTCCACTTGTGAGTGTCGCACAAGATTTATTTTCCCATGCAATGTGTATGTGAATTGTATACACTGAGATATAAAACGTCACGGACGTTGAGAATGTAGTGTAGAGTATCTTACTGATTGTTTAACATCAATTGCAAATGGGCTGATGGTAAAGTGATGATATTGATTGGGAATTTTTTTTGGGTTTATGAAGACAGTTGATTGTTGATTTATTCGTTGGGTTAGGAACATTTATTTGGATTATGATTTTGAGGGAGGCATATCTCGGGAAGTATTGGGGGTGTGTTGATAGCAGAGTAATGAAATTGTAGCTTGAGTTGTCAGGAAGATAATGTTGTCTCGTACACTTCTGTGTGATCAACTGTTCTAGAGATATTAATTTTTTAGTATGGAAAGATTTTTAGGGATTTGAGAATGAACTAGTCTAGGTCTAGGTAATCTTTTATTATTTCAAAAATTTATATCTCTCGAACCGCTGGTTGTACGATACTCAACGAGAACTCATTGTATTCGTTACAATTCGAGCTATAATTTTCGTTTTTATACTATTAACTTATCTCCAGTAGTTTAGGAGATATTCAATCATATATCAATGCCCAAAATCTATGAAAATTGTCCAAGTTTTTTTTTTATATTATTCCGCGTGTCACATAATGAATAATTATCCGTTTAATAAAAATAAATATGCTATATTTTCCTCATGCTATACACGATTGTTAATCGTGTAATGCTACATTATCGAGGTTAGGTTTATGTGCACATGGAGAATGGTGATGAAGGAAAAAAATGGGGATTGTGAAAGGGGGAGATAAGAGAATACCTGGATGTAAGATATGAAATTTCACAGTTTGTCGAATTTATTTCTTTCATTGTGAGAATATTCAGTCAATGAAATGAAATTATTATTATTAATATTATTTCAAATTTCTCAACATTTTCTCTATCCTCAAAATATTATAAAACAAGAAAAAATTCAGATGTATTTTTCATTGCCTTCGTGACAATTTACCACTGATTTTTTCCATAAACAATAAATTCTCAACATGACAATAATAGCCATAAACGTTTGCGTGTGAAACCCGCCCTGCATGCGTGAACTCGCCATTAATCCTCCTCGTGTAAACTTATATAGAAAGTAGTTTCCAACGATAATATATTTATATTTATAACCAACACAAATTCACATAGACACAGACAAACAAACACAAAACATATTCAACATGTGAAGATTTGTGTGTGCGATGTACAAAGGGGTCGTGGCTTTGTAACGAGGATCCTTTATCACAAGATAGAATGCGAGAAAGAGTAAAAGAGCGAGAGAAATGTTATAGACGACGACGTCGACTTGGTAATAATATAAACGCGAGAGATTCTCTTGGTGCTGTCACATCCTATGCTTGCGCGAGCATATAAACTTAGCCAGATAGTCTACACTGTGTCCTATACTCCACCGTTTTCTCCTCTTCCTTCTACTCACATTCACTCACTAAACCATAAGAAAAAGAAATAAATAAACGACGGAGAAATATAGTGAAGTATAGACAAGGGAAAAATAGAAAGGGAGAGAGAGAGGTGAAAATGTTGTTGGAAAAGAAAATGCACATACGGCTTTTGTCGGTGAACGCGCCATTATACGACATCCGGCCAAGGAGATACAAAGACATAGAGAGGGATGACAGAGACAACATGTGAGAGGGCGGGGGGATGAGAATGAGATATACAAATACATAAGAGACACAGAAGCGCGTCGTTAAAACGCCACAAGACAGTAAAGCTTCGCATTTTCTCTGTTTTAAAATGCAGAAATGGAAAGTTGTAATAATTATTATAATTATTATAATAAATGGGGCATTATTTATGTGATTTTTTTTGTTTTATTATTTTTTTTTTGGTTAGAGAGATGTGAAATGATTTGTGGTGATTTATAGAAGTGCAAATGTTGGATGTTGTCAACGCCTACCGATTTGTAAATTTTTATTTTTTGAGGGGGTTTATTTTTTTTTTTTTTGGGGGGGTAGAACAGTATGGGGGGTAAGCAGATGATGAATAAATATAAAAAAAGCTAAAGTTCAACCAGATAGTACACAAATACAGTTATCAATATTTTTTGTGTAAATACAAAAGATGAAAAATATTGTGAACGAAAAAACTGGAGAATTACAGATAAATAATTTTTTTTTTTGGTATAATTCAAAACTTTGACGGTCTGTGTAATTTTTTTTTTCCTCTTCAGTATTAAAACGCAAACGTGCTCAAAGAGAAATAATGTCGCCCTGATTACTCGCCTCAGTGGAGCTGACTGTGTCCCTTCGTTCGCTTGTTGGTCCGTTGAATATTTTTTTTATTTTCCCCTCCCGGACCTCTATCGCTTTCTCTGTCGCACTTTTGTATTCTCACTACTATTTTCATTTCACTCTCTTTTTCTGTCACTGCGTATATATACACGTTTATACGGATTAAAATGATGTTTGCGTGAAAGCCAAATGCCTTTATACAAACTTTATCTTCTGAAGTGCGTCGTATTAGTATTTCCTTTTATCTCTTATCTTTAATGTATATTATATATATTTGGAGGAAAATTCGTGTGTATTGGTTCACTGTTTGTGTTTCTAATTTCTCTTTACATATAAATGGAAAAGGAAGGGGGACAAAAGAGGAGAAAGAAATGGAAACAAAGTTGAAAACAAAAATAGGAGAATGCGTAGATGAACAAAAATTCTCACTCAAAGCGTAAAATGTTTGGTGGAGAATAAATAAAATAAAATAAAATAAGAAATAAGAGAAAGAGCATCTGCGTTGTATAGGAGATAGAGATACCAACACCATGGCCTAACCAACTACTTCGTTCATTCATAATATATGACGTCCGGGCGACATAAAAATTCTCCAATTGCAAAATTGATGCGGCTTATGTTACGCTCACTTTTTTTTCTTTCTTTATTTTTTTACTCTCTTCTTCTTTTGAGAATGTATAACCCCTCCGATATATACGAAAGTGAGTAAGTCGTGTCTCGCGGGTATGCTCTCCTCGTTTTACTGTAAAGCAACTCCTCATATTGTATATGGGGAGACGTAATTCATTTTTTACCGGACGCGTATCAATTATTTATAAATTGCTGTTCTCAAGGGAATTTTTCGTGATCGCCAATATATTTATATGTATGTATGGTGTTGTATGGTGGATACAGTGTCATTCTTATTCGACGAAAATTGCCCAGGGTGTAGAATTTATATTATTATTTTCCATGAGTTTCATGGTGATTTGTATATTATTATTATGGGATTATTTTGTTTTTGATTTTAATTATTAATTTTGTATTGGAGATTGCAATTCATTCAGATGAAGAATAAATGAAAAGAAATTATGAATTTTTTGTGTATAAATGTAAATGAGTGATCTATATTATTTATGGTGGTTTAGTAATTATGGTGAATACTATTTATGTATATTAAGCTGTAAAATAATGGACGCGTGCTCAACTCACAAATGGAGATGTATTTGAAAGCCTTTTGAAAAGTGAAGTGCAATTTTGTGTGATGTTAACGATGTAATGTTCTACATAAAATTTGCATTAAATTGTAGGTTTTTGCTTTAAAGATGTAATTTAAACATTTTACCCAACTTCATATACTTATTTATGTATGAACGTACAATAGATGTAGATATTTACGTTGTATATGATGAAGTGAGAGGGAATTTATTTTATTTGATTTGGAAACATTTTACAAATGCCATCAAATTTGATTCACTACAACTTCTGATATAATCATGAAAAACTCATGGAGTAGTGGAATTTTCTTGGGCGTTATAAACACCATTTTATGCGCCCGAGTCTGCTCTACAATTTCATATATATATGTGTATATCTCCCATGATTATTATGACCACTATATTCAAAAAAAGGGGAAAGAAATCAGTTTTTTTTCGAAACTAATTATTATAAATGATTAGAACTTTTCACCAATGGACTAAAACATTAGTATTGATAATGATATTGTGTGGCAAAATCTCCCCTAAAATTTCATATGTATATGTCTATACGAAAACCCCATAGATACTGACTTGACATGTATGATAATACATTGAGCTGTCGTGGCGCATCGTAAGTAGGAATATAGAGAGATATAGATACGATCGGGTGGCGTCGAATATACACACACGATCCCAGGGCCATCTCGCCCCTTCTCCTCATCCCCACTACCTTCCTCTTACCATCGCGCCCAATGCACCATAGACTTGTTTGATGCTCAGATCGTCATGGCAAGGGCCACGCGCTTTGACTGCTCCCCAGAGAACACAAAATCTCTCTCTGTCTCTCTGTGTTCTCCCATATCCCTTTTTGCATCAGGGTGTGCGTCTGCTTTTCTCTACTTCTTGTTTTCACCCTATTCTACCACTCATTGGTGGGCCACCCTCGTCGTTTTGCTCTATACCCGACCTATCTATCTATATATCAATGTTGTTAGTCAAAGAAAAAGTAAAATAAGAGAGTGAATGAATGCGAATTTTGCTATTTGCAAATCGGTCAAAGCTTTGTAATTTTTTTTACATTCTATTTTACCTGTTTATTTTACATTGAGATTTTTTTAAATTTATATTAGTTAATTATTGTGGTTAATTAATATTCGATGTAAACCAAATTTGAATTTTTTTATTGAAATACTTAAAATATGTTTCGAATTCTCAGCATCGACATTTCAATTTAGTAATATAATAAGCCATTAAATTATATGAATTCATCACGAATAATTATCAATTGTAATTCGATGGATGATGAATAATTCATAAAATCAATATCACACACAGCTGTAGATAATAAAACACACGAAATTACTCCATACAAAGTCAACATTACCCACATACATACAAAATATTTCTCTTGCCAATACTCAATAATTAATCAGTAAAATTGTTCTTAATTCGTGCATGTCCTTCATGAAAGACATCAGAATTGTTTCCTTATATTAATTCCACATTTATTCATCCAACCTAAATACATAATAAATATATTCATTAATAAATGTGAATATAAAGAAGGAATAATGAAGAAAAAAAATGAAATTGAGATGGAATAAAGTGCAAAGTAACAGATAAGATTATTTGTTTATTGTGTAATCGATTCAATTAAACAATTCATCAGAGACATGTAAAAGAATTCTTTTATTAATATTTGTTGTATTATTGCAATATTATTATATGTTTAAGTAACCTTGGTATTAATTTAACTGTTGTCATTTTATTTATCTTTTATTTTGCGCAATAGAAATAAAAAAATGTTGGTGGTGAAGTATTAGATATTATAAATGTGTGTCGTGTGTGTTTGTGTGTGTAGATTTCTTTGAGCATCAACAAAGGAACTAACATTACACTTGCACAATTGCGCGAGTTATTTAATGCGTAAGCCGTTGGTTTCTATTGTGTCATGATATAATATTCAAACGTAAATTGGACGCCAACACAATCTCATTCAAGTTATAAAATATTTACATATACATTAGTAAATGTGTGTTGTGTATGTATGAATATATTTTTGTGCACATGTTTTAGTATATAAATGTGTAAATAACATCCTTCTATAATCATTCATCACAATTGAAAATGAGGACAAAGATGAGAGAGTTTACTTTCACCAAAAAGATTAATTAGCTACGATTAAACCACCACATCTATACAATAAATTATATAAATTTTTATAATACACACTCAATTTGCATTTTAACGTCTTTCTATGTAAAAAAAATAGAAAATATTATGGGATAAAAATTGTGTTAGTGCGGTAGGAATGCAGAGGATTTTAAGTCGTTGGATATTCAAATTGAATTGAGTGATCATGGAGTTGTGTTGCTATTAAATTCAAAGCGTTTCATGTTCTTTTATAATCTCTCAATTTTATAAATTTTACCCAGATAACATTTTATATTCTGGATAAAAATTTGTGGATTAATATTTTTGGAAAAATGTTTTTATAAAATTCATTGATAAATTGTTGCAGACTAAGATCATAATAAAAATCAAACCCTCGCAGTGTCCCTGACCAATTTCAAACATTAATCATCGGATTAATTCACCCGACAAACAAATTAATTTTAACTTCGGTCAGTTGAAGTAAAACCAGTTCGTCATTTCATCAGTGTCCCCATGTCGAATTCATGTCTAAAGATAATAAAAAAAGAAAGGCCAAGTCCCACCCCATATGTTCTAGATAAAAGGGGTGTGTAATATGCATCGTAATATCTATTTCATTACCATATAATCCTCTTATCTTTCTTGCTATACCGTACGCGTTTAGGCATAAGTGTAGAGGATTGTGTATGCCTTTAAATGTTCGCACAACACAATAAACGCTTTCACTCTTTCTCCATCCTCGTCTAAGCGATTATAATAATCAGATATGTATACAAATGAAACATTTACAACAATGGTCCTTGTGTAACATTGTGAATACACAACAGATTTATATACATATTTATTGTTGATAGTTTGAAGGAAATAAAAGAAGGAATGAAAAAGAAAAAAAATATGTCTGAAGCCGCGCTGTTACAGCGTCTCCTTTTCGTTGTCTGTTTGCGCGCGACAATAACGAGGTATAGAGGTCCGCGCGGGTAGTAAAACCACGAGTCAACTTATCTCATGAGATGGCGGTAGTGGCGTGCGCGTGAGTGGCCAATGCAAGACAACTTGGTATACAAGTGCGAGTTGGCGCGGGGTAAAGAAAGAGAATAACCGAAGGCCGATCGGACGCGGCACTCGTTCGGTTTAGCCGGTGTCCCATCTATCATGCAGCTGTTGCCTCCATTGTGTTGTTAGTCTTACGTTACGTCTCTCTGGTTAGACTCTTTCTCTTTGTCTTTCTCTATTGGTCTTCCATGCCAATCTTTTCGTCTCACTTGCACTGCGGCAAATTCAACAGAGCACTGAAATCATTCTCTTCTCTTCTCTGTTATATTATCCTCGAGTGGACCGAGTGTGCAACATGTGTTTGTCCTCGTGTCACCGTTTCTCTCACGCCTGTGGCGTTATTTCTTTATTTTTTTTCATTTTCTTTTTCTTCTATCGATGGACAAACGTCTTCTGCAATGAGACGAGGGGGGAATGTTATTTTTAGATTTTTTTTCTTCTCTACGAGACGGTTTGGAAATTTTCTTTTTTTGTTGGGTGGAAATTAAGGTGGAGTGAATGTTGCATTTGAATGTTGTCGATATGTTATCGATTGTTGAATTATTATGTGGTTTATAACTGCTGGTGCAGTAGGAAAAATATTCTGGGTCTTGTTGTTGAAGAAATTGATATTTGAGGAGTAGGTTGATGGGCTGATTATTGATTTAGAAAGATCGATGTTAATTTGAGTGGATATTTTTTGATGATTAGGACTTGGTATTGATGAATTTTCATGGTTGGATGATAGAAAAATCTGATTTATCAATCAATCAATGTCGTTGGATGTTTGGTAAGGAGAATCTTTGTTCAGGTTTAAACACAAACCAGATGTTGAGGGATTAAAATTGAAATTTGGAACTGAGATCGGTAGAAAACAGGAATTATGACAGGTTATGTTTGGACACCTGCTAATTCATTACAAATAAATCCATTTGACAAATTGTAGTTATTCACATTGTAGAATTTTTAACGTTCATTAAGTGCACCAGTTGTCAAATAAATTCACTCATTACTGATCTCTTATCTACAATTCTTGACAATTTGAAAACCTGAAAGTGTTGATACTCACACGAAGCTTGGAAAAAAAATCTTATGCAACTTGACGTGGGCAAATGTAAAATGGTCAACACGTACAACTCCATTTCAACTTTTATTTATCTATTCACATTCTTTTATTATTATTTTATTCTTATTCTTATACCTGATACTACTTTGATCTCTTTGTTTTTCTCTCTACGAGGCGTATTATATACGACTGCTCACACGACATGATGCGCTCTCATGGTAGCCATATCGTGGGGCGAATAAGTACAAGTCAGGTAGTTATACACGGAAGGAGATACGCGTACGTTCTCGCTATCGTTGGCAATAAATTGTTTGTCCCATCGTCGTTGCATTTATTTTTCTCTCTATCTTACAGTTTTGCCATCAACCACCACCACCTCTTTTCATATCTTGTCACTTTATTTTCCCTTTTTGTACACTACTGGTCAATTCTCTTTTATTTTTTTTTTATACACAACTGCTCCGTTGATCCGTAGTGGCCAATGACTCTCTGCTTCCTTCCTTCGCATTCACTTCACCATTATTTATTCATTTTATTTTTCCTCTTCGCCATCGAGGGTTTCGTCTCCTTTTTTTGTCTTTTTTCTCCTCTGATCCCCTCTCGTATAAACAGAATTGCGACAATGCGCACACGGATGATACTCGCACGATTGGGATACGTAAAGCCATTGACAATAAATGTTTTTATATATTTATTTTTCCATCTATGTATTGGTGTTGGTCGAACGGTTGTCGTTGGACAGAGCCCAGTCGAGCGGCAAGAAGTGCGTCCTGCTTTCACACAATATCCCCAATGTGGGCAACGTGAAAGTAGCCGGGTTCTCCGTGTGTTCGCCTTTATACATACCAATGGAATAGAAAGCCAAATGAACAGCGATCATGAGAAAGACAGAAAGCAGAGAGAGAGAAAATGAAGAAAGATAAAGAGATAAATTTTATACGCAATCAAAAATCGTTAAACAGTGTCCTCCTATCAGTTGATGAAGATAATAATAATTATGCATTATAAATTATTTTAATTTCAGCACACTGAAATTAACTGGACGTTAAATAATGATGCTGATATGAATAAAGCGTAGGATTTATTTTAATTATATGTTTGTTGATGTTATAGAAAAATCTAGGGAGGTTCATTTCCTTCTGGTATTTCTGCTGTGTCGCTTTCTGTTTCAATTGTATTTTTTTCTTTTCCCCCCTTTGGTTTTTTTTTTTACGTAGAGTTATAATTCAAGACACACGTGACCGGTTGTGTTTCGTGTGCCCGATTCGGGCTTTTAACCCTCCCTCGTGTAGATTTTATTTGCCACCATTGGCTTCTCTGTGAGCGCAAGAAAAACCGCTCGGTGGTTGTGGATAAGTTGGTGAGAAAGAGCGAAACAGTGGGATTTTATAGTGCAAAGAGAGAGTGAGCAAGGGAGAAAAGGTATGAGCGCACGTGCGCGTAAGGAGCCGTCGGACGTCATGACTAAAACAGTAAGCAGCCTCGATAAATGGCCGCAATATAATTCCAAAGATATCCCCCGTTGCCCAGAGACGATTGTAGAGTAAAAAAGAAAAAAAGAATGAGATGTTGGAATAAAAAAAAAACAGGGAAGAGACAAAATAAAAGAAGATGTATACAGGGTGTATCATGATGTTAAGATGCTTAGTAAAACTCGTGTATTCAGTTGGTGGATTTCTCTAATGTTATGAGAGACGATTGAAGACATATTAGCAGAAACGATTTGAGACGTGTTAGTCCAGTTGGTACAGCAGGAAAACCTGCGAGTTGCGTTGCTAGACATTTCTTTTTACTTTTTTTTTTTATAACAGAAAGACGGAAAGAAGAAAAGAAAATGATGAAATTCCTGTGCGTTCTCATCAAATAAGGAAGCGATTGGTTGTTAGATAGTTTATTTATTGTTTGTGCAATTTTATATTGAACATTGTTGCAATTTTTCTCAGTGTGTTTTATATTTTTCTTTACATTCTATCGTTTTCTAACCCCTGTTTTAAGTTAGAAAAGAAAAAAGCGCTTGTAATAAATGATGGCCCTTCTTTTTCTTGACGTGCAATGGTTTCTATACTCTACGGGCCGATAAATACCCATCCATTGAGGTAATGCAGGGGAGGAAATTGGGGAAGGTGTTCGATTCCATCCCCACTTTATACCAATGTACAAACCCTTGACGTCTCCTATATTCTCACACGCTTTTGCCCGTTTTTACCGACGTCCGCAACGCGAATTATAGGCGTTTTAAAAATATTGTAACATTATTTATTCAACGGCCGGATACCGACTTTGGCTGAGCTATCGCTTTCCAATATTATTTCTTCTCCCCTCCTTTATATTATCATCTATTTTCCTGAATTTTCATGTATTATTTATTGTCTATTGATAAGGAATAACAATGAGGAAGTTGAAATATATTCTAATTCTTTATTCACAATTTCATTTATTATTTTTTCTTCGAATAATATTTACTAAAATTATTTCTCTGTGGTATTTATTTCAATTAAAACTCGATCGCTTTAAAATATTAAAATAGTTGTAGTGAGAGTGAGAGAATTAAAATGACGCGAGCCGTATGTAATTCATCAAGAGGATTGTTCATATTTCACTGAGCAAAAAACTTCTTTCAGTGTATTCACAAAGAAGCAAAAAAAAATTCTACACAGCGCAGATAATCCCAATATTGAATCTACAAAGGAAACATTTGGAATCTCATCCTGAAAAAAAAAAATAATAAGAATAAATAAAATAAATCAATGCAAATTCTTCTTTTTATAATTTATGTTAAATTCAGTTGAAGATGAAGAGTGGCGAGACGAAGGAAAACGGATGAGGTCTTTATACATTCTCTTGTCTCTCTGTTTCTCCAATGTTGGAGTTGGTGGTTGGATAAAGTCGAGTGGTGGAGTAGCCGCTGCTGCTGCAGAGTCAGGGCGTTAATGAGGATAGAGGAAGAAAGCGAATGTGAATGAGACAGAATGTGAGTTGAAAAAAAAACTGGGGGGAATAGAGGGGGGTTCTTGCCGGTTATATAGCCGGCAAGCCAAGAGCATTACGCATACATTAGGATCCCGCCGATCACTGCCTTCTAGATCGGATCAGTGGGCACTGGCTGCTTTGCTTCTGCTTCTGGCTACTGTGACTTCTCTCCACTTGGCTTCTTTCTGATTTTACACTGTGGTAGGGGTTTTGCTACCGATCGGTTTGGTCGACACAGCCATAGAAGTAACATAACACACAACAACACAGTGGAGTTTCAGTTATAGCCAATGCAATGTTACAAGGAGAGGATACAAGAGAAGAACGTTCAGGCTCTCTTGCCGCCCTGAGAATGGGAATGAGAGGAGAAGCTTCAAGCGGCGCTTTCAATTATTCTCCGAACAATCCCGCCGCTTGTTTCCTTCAGCGATTACATCTCCAAGTATTTATTCGTTGGCTTCTTGCGCCCTTTTAACTTCTCTCCCTATGCTGCACTGTCTCACTTTTTCACTGAACTCGATGAGTCTCTCTATACATATGATACTTTTTTTCTCTTTTTTTCTTGTAGTTTCTTATTTTGTTTTCTCTTTTGTTTTGAGTATAGACTCTTTGCTATGGCCTTCGACGTTAGTGTAATGTTTTATTTTGTTGATGAGTTTCATATTTGTTGGATGTCAATGGCAATCTTCTGATGAGAATTTCTTATTCTTGGGTGGTCTATTTTTATTTATTTTTTTTATTCAACACAGGAAGTTCTTATGTTTTCTTGAGATTCTGTTTCGATAGGTTATGAAGAATTTTCGAGATGTGATTGCGGGAATCTTTCAATTTTTAATTATCCCTTTTTTTATCTGATACTTTCTCAATTAAATTCTTTTCTTTCTTTCTTTTTGATATTTCTCATTTTTTTCTGGTTGAATGGTAAATGTTTTCTGTCATGTCAACGATAATAGCTCGAGAGTATAAATACGTTTATATCTAATGGCAAGTTTACGAGCACACGATTTTGCAACACAGAGATCTTCGATACTGATTATTATTCCTCCTCTATCTATCTTTAACTTCTCTCTCTCTCTTTGAACATACATATGGATATATATACATGCGAATAATGGCGAGTTAATTGTCGGAGAGACTTTAACTTAATTAACTATCTCCCAAGATTGTTTACATTTAAATCCATCTGAAACAATGACAAGAATTCACCAAGAGCAACTCACAAGGAGATAAAATAAAACAATTTAGAATCATTTAATTATATCAATTTTTGTATTGTTATTTTATTATTATTGTTGAGTGTACTGTTTAGTATATGGCATTGGAACAGTGGAGAAGTCTGTGACATTTATATAGAGAAAGAGACACAGTGCGATGTATATATAAAGCTTTGTCTTTTGTGTCTGCTACTATTTATCCAATCCTTGATGGCTCTCAACAAGTCACGTATGGTCCACACGTGTCTAAATTATTATTGTCTGAAATACAAAACGTGTTAGTGTTAAAAAACATCAATGTCACAAACCGGAAATGAGTGAAGAAAGGGAGAAAAAAAATAATAAAATTGAAATGTCTAAGTGAAAAAAGAAAAAAATTTGTTTCTTGAAAACTTGAAAATCTGTTGAAACTTTTTCGCATTTTCACTTATAGCTTTGGAGAATTTTAAAATGAATAGAAAAATTGCAACGAATTGTAAATTTTCATAATATTTACAAGAAGTGTTGATACATTTTATCGTCATGAGTATCACAAAGTTTTTGGTCTGTCAAAGCTCTCTCTCAAGCTTTCACTTGATCCCTTCCTTTTTCTCACTCATTCTCACCGTCATTCTCTATAGGTGTGGAAATTTAATGTCGCGTCTCTCTGCGGGGGCTTTAACGAGCAATCGTCAAATTAAATTAAACGACATGGGGAAATCGTTAAAAGCGCTACGCCGTTGCGCGGATGCACACCGTTAATTCCAATGCAAACGTAGCAAGTGAAAAGTGTACACACACATATATACATATATAACACACACACATACGTATAAATCTTCGTATTGCCGCGCCAATGATTGTGAGAGAGAAAGATATAGATGATTAGTGCGCTTGGAGATGTGGATACTTCTATACTTGAGCTTTGCTTTCAAAGCGGACAAATCGTTGAAATTGTTTCTATATATACACCTTTTTGTATGTATATATATATATATATGTAAGCATTGCGCTTCGTAGAGTGGAAACTGTGCCCTCTCTATTTAACCACACCTCCAACCCTTGGACACTATCAAAGAAAACATGCGATAGGCAACATGAAAAGAAGAAAAAATATTGTAATAATTAAATTCTTCTAAAAGACTTAATGAAGATATATTTAATTTATTTAAAGATATCAAGTTGATTATTTAAGTGCTGACTATTTGTAGATGTGAAGAATTTTAGAAAATGGGTCCAGGTGAATTGTCATTTCACTGATTGATGAGCGAAAAAATGTTTATGAATATATTTCTAATGAAAATTGCAATATTTTAAGATTATTTTCATGCGAGTGATGACGATGATGATAAGTATTATAAAACTTTCATCCATATTCTCAAGGGGGATTTTTTTTCTTTGTGGTGGCAATTAATAGTAGATTACCGGACTATGGAAGAAGGTTGTAGAGAGAGTAGGGGTCGCGTTGAAGAAAGAGCAGAGCCATGAACACACAGAGAGAATTGAGGGGTTACAGCATGTAGGTTTATATACACGTGTAGGTTTTTCGTTTTCTACGAGGGGGTGATGAGGGTGAAGAGAGAAGTGAGATTACACACACGCTGCCTGGGGGATTACCTCACTCTGATTCTATACGATAAGAATGTCAAAATAAGCTGGCTCTCACATCAGCGATAATCCTTGTAACCTCCCTGTCCTTTTTCTCTTTCTATCATTATTATATCATTCTCACTTTCTTCAGACTCATCTGTTCTCCCCCTTTAAGGACACGAGTAATTACATTGTGACAACAAGAAAAGATCCTGTTCTTTCTTGTTCTTTCATAGAATTATTTGTGCTCAGTCACGTCACGTCATTGATCAATAACTAAATTTTATTCTTCTTGTTTCTGTTTTATTTTGATTATTCTTTTTTAGGTTTATTCGTTCGCATGAATATGTTGAATATGACAATTTTGCTTTGGATTAAAAGTGTCATCAAGTGGTGAGAAAAAACGTTTATCTATCTTCTGATAATACTAAAAAAAAACCACTTGAAGGGGTCATTTCATTCTTCCCTTTCTGCTCTGGTTTTTTTTTCTTTTTTCGCTCGCTGTAGTTGAACGGAAGCAATACAATAGGGGACGTTGTCGTATGCTTTTGACGATTATTATTCAAGCTGGGGTGGATTATTGTATTCATAGTGTTCGCTTTCAGTTTTTTTTTCTTCTTACCACTGTGCACCTCTTCAAACACCGACTACACACAAATCCGCACACGCAGTAGCAGTTGAGAATCCACAAAAGGAAACTAATAGCAATTGAACAATTATTTAATTTCGATTGTATGGTAAAAAAATTAATTTGAATCTTGTCAAGAGCTTTAGCACTGAAGCCCTAAGACAGAATTTTTCTTATGCGGTTAGATATTCTTCAATTCATTCAGTCTGTCAATTTAGTTAATAAAATTCCATTTGAATTATTGTTTTATTGATAAATAAAATCATTTCAACAATTTGTCGAACTTGGGAAATACTTGAAAAATAAATTCAGATCAGCATTTTCTGTCTACTAAGACTGAATAATTACGACCAAGTCTTTATATAACCACTAGAAAAATGCTGGAATAAAAACAGATTGAAACGATGAGAGCTCTGAGGTGTGAGAAAAGCCAAAAATAAATGATGTCAACACATATATCAACAATGTAACTCTATATATATAAAGCTTATAGATACATTCACTATGATGATGATGGTTGGGTATAAGTTTTACTAGTGTGGTAGGTAATATCTTCTTCGTATATAAGCTTTCGTCTTTTATGACAGGACTAGAAGGCGCCTCTCAAGGATATTGGTAATCTTCGTGCTGGCAGTAATATTGGCGGGCGCAGTGATCTCTCTTTTCCCCTTTCATTCCCTCGCTTCAACCATCGCCCAAACCCCCTTAAAAAGACCGAGCGAGAAACAGGGAGAAACTGTATATGTCGCAACATTTTGCGCCCATCCCCCTTTTAGCTTTTCTCTCTTCATCTCACTTGTGTTATGCTTTCTCTCTTAACCACCCACCATCTCCGCCCTATTCCTTCGTCGTGTTCCGGGCAAAACCGTATTGACGCGGCTTTGCAGCTACACATTCTTGACTAAGAACATACAACGCATACATATAAGCTTGAAACATGTGTGTAAACTGGATATTGCATGTGTCTGACACCATTCATTCAATGTCTACTTGTCTAATATTGTATATTTTTTTAATTTCCTCGTCTTAGGATTGAGTTTTGCAATTTTTCATGATAATTAAAGAACATTTAAGATGATAATATTGAAGGGGATGATTTTTCGGTGGTTAATTAAATTCTGGAATTTTTTTTTTACCTGTAAAAATATTTAGGTAATAAATAGAAGGGCTGGGATAGGATTTTTAAAAGTTTGATGATGGGAATTTCGATAATTTTGTAAAGACATTTATTTAATGTCATTAAAAACAATTCTAGTATTTTTTTTCTTCCACTGTTTGCCACATTGATCATATAAGTGTTATATATGTAAGCAGAATAATTGGCTACAACGTTATGTGAACGAATGAGACACAGTGGAAAATTGCGAATATGTATTTATTTGTTTGTGTATGTTACACAGACAGACTGATGGTCGTCGTTTCGTTATTGCGCCGATGGCAATTATGGTTGTTATTGGACAATGCTAAGTGGACTGTGTGTGCGGTTGTGGTATACACAAACCTGTATATATATTTGTAGAGATACACGCACGGTAACCGCACATGTATAATAATAATAACGATAATGATAATAATAATATATACAATGCTGTTTGTGTTATGATATGTGGCGGTTTGTAACAGTGAGATGAGGGACCAACACAAGATTTCTCTGCAAATCAATTCATGTATATTCACACGCATGTATATAACTGTTGGGTATTGTATTGATTTACATCTCTGATTGGATGCGATCAATATTGTTAGGACAGGTGTTTATGCTTTGATAATAGTCGAATTAATCTGGATTGTTGATAAGAGGAGATAGAATGAATGTGTGATAGTGTAGTGGAAAAAAACTTTTTTTTCAGTATGAATGGGACTATTTGATGGCAGTTATGGGGTTATATTTCGTAATGTTGTCATGTAGAACTTTATAAATGCGTTGTCGATATATTAACAAAGAGATAAACTATAGGTACATTTAGTACAGCTATATTAGTCTATTTTGCAATAGACTGCAGCAATTAAATATCCAGTTTCTTTCTTCTTTATTTTTGTTTTCTTTTTTTTCTTCTTCTTTTCGCTTTCCATTATTTATATTTTCAATTGACCATTAAATGTCGTAAGAAAAGTATATTTTTTTGCATTTATATACACACAAATACACTAACACAAAACGTTATTACTTGTGTAATTAAATTAAAACTCCTTTAATTATTGAATTAAAGTCGACATACATTTTCATTTCTTTCCCATTCTATTTAATTTCCTTTTTATTTCAATTCTTATTCCACTTCCTCGTCGTCTGTTTTTTTTTCTCTCTTCCTTTCTTTCTTTCATTCGACTTTTCACTTCTTTTATATTCTCTCATATCATTCATGCTGGTGTCGAATGCAATTTTACATACACAAATTCGAATGTGAAATGGAAGAAAAAAAAACATGTTTGTGCATGTTTGTGTGAGATAATTCACTTGAGGTGGAAGAAAAAGTGGAGAAAAAAAAAAGAAGAAATTTATTTAACACTGAAGACGTCGACGTGAACGAGAAAAGAGTTTCAATAGATTTCACATGCAGCTTATGATGATAAAAAAAAGGAGAAGAATAAAATGAAATAAAATGATGTTTTCTTTCACTTCTTTTACATAAGAATCACATAACACTGCTGTATATAATTCCTGCCTAATTAAAATAATAATAACAATATTAATAATAATAATAAGTAGAGAAAGAAGGTGAAATTGAAATGAAAGATAAATAAAAAAAGCGACAAAACAAGTGAGTGAAAAATAAAATTAACGTCATGAACTTCTTTATCTTCTTTCAACTTGTGTTCAATTGTCGTGTAAAACTAATTAGTGTGACCAAGAAGAAATAATGAAGAGAATCTGTTTATTCACCTTTTTTATTTTCAACTCTTTGTTTTGTTTTATTTATTGTGGTGTGGATTTGTATATGTATAGACGACGCTACTTTTCACTCATGCGTATACATAATAAACTCAATCTCGTTTGACATCAGATGAATGTAAAATGAAGGGCGAGAAAGAAAAAAAAATATATAAATAAATACACACGTGGAATTGCAAGAAAACGGAAAATATTTCGTATTGAGGAATGAGAAGAGACTTGTAAATAAATATGAAATAAAATTGAAAAATTCTTTTCAATGTGTGTGTGAGGTAAATTTATTATTGGTAAATAAATCTACAGGGTGTCTCAATAATTATTGATTTGTTGGGGTGTTAATTAAAATTATTTGATGAATATAATCAATTGATGAATAATTTTATTACTTTTATACAAAATTTTGTTGACTGTTATTTTTTTTTTTTGGTTGATTATTTAACTAAAATTGCTGTTGAGTTTGCTGCAATTTATTTAAACAACCTGTATAGAGTTTTATGTATGGGGGTGAAGATATAGATATATTTGTTAGCGAATGTGGCATTGGTGGTTAACACGAATAAGAAAAATAAAAACTATTGAATCCATAGGCCCTATCCAACATATTTTCTCTCTTTACATTCCACCTTCTCTCAACAAATTCGTTGGCTCTTTCACTTTCCCTCTTCATCCCTCCTCCTCATTTCCTCTTTCTCATACTCTTTTATTTCTTTCTTACAACGCGTCGTCGCGGGAACAAAAATAGCTTCCAATGAGAAAAGGAACCTTACAGTTTCCTTTCAACGCTTTCATAAAAATTTTTCTGAAAACTAATTTTCCTTCTAGTAAAGACGCGACGGGGTTGAATGTGGTGGGAGCTTGGGAGTTGGAGGGTTGGGTGAAGAAAGAGAAGAAGAAAGGGTGAGGGAGGATAGAAAGGGAGGTGGCGTGTATATAAGAAAAAAGGACTTCGCTTCACCTTCTCTTCTCTTCAATTTTTATTTTATCTTTTCCTTTTTTTTTTCTCTCTCTTTACTGTTCTCGTGGTGGATTTTTTTGTGACTGCGCGCGCGCGCCCTTCACCACTTCATTTTCCGTACTTTTATACGAGGTGCTAATCTTCCAGACAAGTGAAGAGACGAAGGAGAGAGAAAGAGTCACGAAACGAGCGAGGATTATAATATAATATCGTGTACTTACTCGCAATTGAGGGGTGAATTATTACAAGCGCGGTATATTGAGTAAATATGTGAGTGTATCTATTTGTTTATAGAGGGGTTGGAGGGTGAAATAATAGGGAAAAAAGGTTGATGAGTATTGTAGTGGAACAACAAAATAAATAAGAGTTGATAAATAATAATAGTGAATAAGAGTTCATTCTATTTTTATTATTCATTTTTATTTATTTATATATATATATATATATATATATTTTTTTTTCTGTTTAATATGTATGTGTCTGATCCTGTGGGAGTTGTCCAGGTATTTGTAAGCTGTATAGAGGGAACAATGTGGGTCGCCTGTTGAATTATTCTCTTTGATTGCTCGCTCACTCGGTAGCGCTCGTTTCGTTTCCCCCTAACACGCGATATATATACATATAAAGTTGGCCCGATGGGAGAGTATATGGTCGCGCGCACGCGGCGACCCTTTTTGTCTCTTGCCGCAACGCGACACACGCGATTTTCCCCCTTGCACTTCTCTGTCGGCTTTTATTAGCCCACAATCGGATGGATGAATCGACAACCAATTGAGTATTAGTTGATATTAAGTCATTATGACATTTAAACAGTATTTCGTACTGCTTTTATTCCTCGTAGAGTGATCTTATCCTATTGATACCTATATGTTTTTTGTTCGTCTAATTCTCCTCTACAATTTCATATATATATATCTATATATATAACTAATCGTTTAGCAACAAAATCCCAAAAACTAACGGTTCGTTAAAATAAATAATGATGCAAAACCAAACGAGTTGAAACTTACACTGATTCAGCAGTCATAAACCCGAGTTATAACTTTAATTATTATTATTATATATCTACAAGAGATATTTATCCTGTCACGTAGTGTAAGGAAGAGAATAAAATGGAGAAAAAAAAATAGCAATTTTATATATCTATTTATTTTTTTATTCTTTATTTATATGTTTATGGCTGTGTCGTGCGTGCAGTAGCGAAAATATGTTCTCGAGAAGTCGATGTGCACCTGTAAACGTTATATAGCCATATACCTACTTCGTTAGAGCAATGCCTTACTCTCATCTCGTTGAAAACATGTATATATACATATAAATATATATAGCACACCACTTCCTGACTTGGGGATCGACTTAACGGGTTAATCAACGTTTTATGGGATTACGCTCATTTCGAAGTGATTGCAAGCGCTTGTGAGAGTGCGGGATGTAGAGGACAGAGAGACGTAGCCAAGTGAGGTTGAATGTTTCTTCGAGGTGGTGAAAGTCCGGAAATTAAAACAGAGCATCAACTTGGGTTTGGTTAAAATGTTTGAGCGATGTAATCGATCGACTGTGGAAAATACTGAGAGAAATTATTGGTATTAAAATGTTTGTGCGCTTGCATTCTTTTTTCATTGTGATGAATCTTTATTTATAATTAATAATAAAATGCGATAATGAATTAATTTTTGTCCCTCGTGTAATTGTATTGATAAATTAATAATTAATTGACACCAATTCTATTGAGATGTGGAGCGAAACAAAGTCCACATGTATTTTCTTGATCGAAGTGTCGAGACGGAAGACGAAAGAGGAAGTGAATGAGACTTTGGGTTGAAGAGGAAAGGGCAACCACACACTAACTAAAGCAACATAGCACCATCAAGCCAACATATATATACAACGGTGGCTAATGAGTCGAGGGATGATTGATTCGCCTATTCGCTCATTTCCCTTCAAGCGAACTCTCTCTTTACCCATATTCACTCTTCACTCTCTTCACTCAAACCATCTTTAACCATTCTCCAGTGTTCACAGTTATATACTTCACTCCCTAAAGCTTCGTCTCGTCGTTCAACAGAGAATCGTTATACAAAAGTGTTTCATTTTCTCTTTCCTTTGGCTCTTTATAGCAAAAACTGATCTCAAGCTTTATCTTCGCGCTCGAGTTGGTGAATTCATTTTCCATTCATAAGCAACGTCATCATCAATCGCTTCATGTTTTTCAACAGTTGTATAAATAATTAAATAAATGAATGACAAAAATTGACGAAGAATTATTAGCCAAATTGATTATTATTTTTCTTTTTTATTCAGTAATGTAAATTATTTTTTTTTCCCATGGGGGATTTTTTTTTTCGTTTCTATTGTCAAAGGGAACACGATCAATCTGGTTGGTTATTAATGACACGTGTGAATTCTGGTGTACAGATAATACACCGTGAATATTTGCGAGTCATTTTCTCTTTTTTTATCTGACGCATTTTATGTATATGAACATGAATGTCTGTTGGGTGTTATCATGGTGTTTTTTTTTTCTTTATGTTTGGGGCGGTTGGTGTTGATGGCCAAACAAATCAGTGCATTCAGCACGCTACATATTGTTAGTGATGATGAATATTAGTATATGAGAAGTATTTTCTATATTTTTTTTTCTCTTTTTCACTTCTTTTTTATTTCTGCTTTTATACAGATCAGCTTTTACATGTATGCTATTATGGGTGGGATGTATCCCTTCGAGGCATTGTTAAAATGTCATTTAGTAGATGGATCACGTATTCAGTTCACGTCAAAATAATCGAGTGTTTTCTCCCCGTGTTCAGCAGAAGAATGAAAGTAAATTACTTGCACGCAGGAATAAAAGAAAATAAAATTTTCATCGTTTCGAAATTTTTTCTTTCTTTGCAGGGTCTTTTTTTTTTTTCTTTTTCGTTTCTATTCTTTGTCGATGTTTTCAATCAATTTTTTCTTCACATTCTTGACTTTGTTATTTTCCACGTCAAAATTCTACTCAAAATTCTTTTGCTCAAACTCTACCAAAATTTGACTGAACATTTTTGATCTGTCATGAAATCCGGTTATTCCTCCAATAAACTCACTACCATATAAACCTTTACACACATCTACAATTCCAACATACATTCCCATAATATAAAGTCCAATGGGAATTTCTTGTTGGATGCTTAAAGTTTACCATAGATGGAACATAGAGAACACGTCTATAAACGCGAATCCATACCGAAGCCATTAGCGCAATAGATGGCGTTCCCAAAGGATCCACCATGAGACACCAACAGCAACACAGCAATACAGCAATACAGTAATATATAAACATAACAAGAGCAACAGAGATAGAGATAAAAGCTGTGGACGTCCATACCCTGAAGCGCTGTCCCGTCAACTCAAAGGACAAATATAACTACTTTATGCTCAACCACTAACTCAAGGGGTTAAGCGAAGCCTCCGTTACGCTTTGCTTCAACTCACGCGAACCCCTAATATATATATATAGATATATAAGTTTTATCAACCAACGAATATATAAGTATAAAGTATATATATATGTAGGTTTTGGCCACGCGACCCCGAAGCATAACCGTCATCCCGGCAGGATTGATCTCGCCTGAATATTTCATGCCCAACGACCAAACTCACGTTTGCTCCCCTATCTCACTCTTCGTTTCATCTCCATCGCTGATGTTTTCTCTCTTTCACTCTACTCCCTTCATTAACTTCATTATTTTAGTCGATGAGTTTATATCCGTCTATCGCCACTCGTGATACTCTCAACGATCTCTTCCTCTATCCCCTCTCTTCGGTGTTTAGTAAAGTATGAGGGAAAAAAAATGTGTTGAGGGTTACTTTGGGAATTCGATGAAAGTGTGGGGGGTGATGTGATGTGGAGAGAGGGGAAGATTTATTTTGGTGAAGAGTTTGGATTTGGATTTTGGTTTTAATTGGTGAAATTTTTAGTACAATTGATGAATTGATTTTTATTTGTTAGATGTTAATTAATGTTTGAATGTCAATTGGAATTTATCTCTATGCACTTTGATGATTATTTATATGAAAAAGCCTTCATTATATGCGTGTAATAATTTTTTTTCTTGCAACATGAAGTAGAATTAGGGGAAAAAAATAAAAATAATAGAAAATATATACCACAATTTTTTTACTCGCTCCAAATGATTGACATAAAGGTGATGATGCGGTAGATATACCAAAGCTAAATAACATCCCCTTTCTCATTAACTTTTTATTCGGGTAAAAGAACGAAAAACCAAAAAGAAAAGATGTAGGTAAGAAAGTAAAAAAAAAGAATAAGAAGAGGAGGAAGAAGAAGAGAGTGAGATCCATACTGAAAGTTGCACAAGACGTCGATAAGAAGCTTCACGTCCAGCTTATTCATCCACTTTTTTTTTTCTCTTTCATCCCTTGTCTCTTCTTCTTCTTCTGCGTCTTTCTCTACCACCTCTTCTTTTACTCCATCACTGTAAGGGTAGGGAAAAAAAATACGATGGAAGAAGAAGTAGAAAAAAAAAATAATACTGAGAACGTTTCCACAGTGAGGGGAAGGTAAAAATCTTGTGATGAGGAAACAAATGCACGAGAGATCAAAGTAGCCTTGGGGGCTCATTGGATGGGAGTTGATTATTTTTATGACATGATATCGTCAGGGGTGAAGAGTGAGTGGGGCAGAATGAGAGGAGATGAGATGCCTCGTTCCAAAAAGAAAAAGAAATGAAAATAAAAAAGAAGAAAGAAGTGAAGGAAAAAAAAATTGTTGAAGAATATAACGACCGTCTTTGCTGGCGTTGAATTTTCCTGCCAATGTCACTGTCAATTTGTATATATATAGATATTATGGGGATGGATATGGTGGATGTCACCCCCGTGACCAGAATATTTATTTCAAGATAAGTCACTTTAGTTCTTTCTTTCTTTCGTGATATTATTTCATCTTTAGACTCTGCTGAATTGTCTTCTTTATCGATAGGATTTTTGTGCTGAGTGGTTGGAAAAGGGGTGGAAATTTATTTTCAAAGCTTATTTCAGTTATTGATATTACACTGGAATAATATCAACTAATTATTTTTAATTCGCTTTATAAATAAATAAATATAAAGGATATTTTTTTCCTTTTTCTCTATTAATGGAATTCAATTGATGGTATTGCATTTTTCTTTTCTCCTTCTTCTCTTTGGCTAGTGCTCCATCAACAAGAGAAAATCCCCGTCTCTTTTGTATGGGATATATATATATATATATATATATATATATATATATATATATATTCATATATATATATATATTGATATAAATATATGGGGAAATATCCCTATGTTCGTTTCGCGCCAGAATAAAGGGCACTCACATCAGTTGAATAGTGAAAGCATCTCTACCCCTACTCGCATATACACACAATTCACCTGTGTTATGGACGAAAATGAAGAAAGGGATGAAGGAACAAAAAAAAATGCTATAATCATGATGATGATGATGATGATGAATGTGAAAGAAAAAAATATTCTTTTACAATGCCTGTGAAAGTCGAGTGCTCTCAGTTGTGAATCTATTGAAAAAGGAAAAATTCATTTGTAAACAATTGGTCAAGTTTAATACAGATCCATTATAAATTGTTATTAATTTAATTGTGGAAATTTTGTCAATAATGGAAATAAGAAAAATGCTGATAAAAATATTTTATCGTAATGATTTCAATTATTATCACAGAATTGGAATATTCTCAAAGAGTTTTCTATTGAAAATGTTCTTGATGCCATTTGCCAGCCAAAAGTCGAAGACAGAAGTAAAATAGAGTGAAAGATATTGGTATAGTCGAGCATATGAACGTGCCTGTGCCTGTTTGTATGAGTATATGTGAGTAAGACAGAGTTCACAAATGGCAAAAGGGAAAATCATTCCTATAGAAAACGTTAATAATAATAATCATAATAATTTCCCTTCTCTTTTCACTGACGTCTGTTCGCGGGCGCACCAACGGGGCCTTTTCATTCGAGACATGAATAGCTCGAACGAGTTGAGCCGCACATCCACCCAGAGAGTCTGCAACATTTCGTCTCTCTTTTTCTCTCTCTTTCTCCAACAACCACCACCGCCACCACCGCCACCACCTCTCACTCTTTATTCCATACGTCCTTCGATCCGATCTCGCATTATAACGTCTCGCTATTTTATTTTCCATTCTCGACAAACTTCGTCGAATTATTTTACAACGTGAAAGATAGGGGATAAAAAAAATAAATAAAGGAAATGGTTGAAAATTGAATGAAATATTAATTATGGGATGGGTAAAAAAAATTTATTGGATGTGAATCATTGAATGTATCGAGTTATTTTTTCGTAGGGAGAATATTCATATGTGAATGGTTGTGTGTTTTATGTTTTGTTTATTTGTTTATTTATTTATTCATTCATTTTGGTTATTGGGAAAAATGATGAGAATTTTTATTTATATGGATGTATAGTTCTGAATAACTATGTATTTTTCAAGGGTTTGTATTATGAAAGGCTTATCTCTTATGTGTGCATATTCGAAAAATTGTGAAGATATGAATAGAAAAGTGGCTTTATATCTGCAATATGAAAACTGTGCTGTGGAAAAAATTGGGTATAAAATTGAAATTGGGGGTTGGTATTATGTTGGAGTATCGTTAATAAGAATTTTTTTTTCTTTTCATTCTATTTTGTTGTTTATTGATTATTTTGTTGTATCGTAGAAGGATTTATTCTTATTTCTATTCATGGAAATTGATTTGGGATTATTTTCAATTGAATTGAATTGATGGTTGTTCAGTTCTATTGAAATTGTCTTTTAATTTTTGTTTCAAATGTTGCAATTTAGTTTAATTACATCTTTTGTGAGAATTTGTTGGGGGATGAGAAGGAGATGCTTGTGATGAGGAGGACTATTATTTTATCAAGGAATGAGATTATAAAGAAAAAGTTAAATAAATTGAGTTGTTGATACGAGAAAATTAAAATTTTAATTGTTGAATTGCTCATTTACATTTTAATTGTTTATTATAAATTGAATTATTTATGTATTTATGTTATTTTAAATTTTGTGGATAGACAAAACAGGGATATGAATAATTGTTCCTTACCCCAATCGAGTAACATCCCCTCGAGTAGGAAAAAAATAATTTTTGAGGGGGAAAATTGACAGGTTTCGACCTAATCCTTTTTCGACACATAAAGTAAAAAAAATCGTTTAAAAATCGCTCAACCGCCTGAGCTACGTTAAAAAAAAATATTCAAATCAAACTCACCCCCCTCCCTTAATACACAGACAGTTGAATCTTATCGTTACCCATCGTCATTCGAACATTGTTGAAAAGGGTGTGTTGGAAGAAATTGAAACGAACATTGAGCTTTTTGTGTGACGCTTAAAGACATTTTGAACTAAAGAAAAAGAGGAGGAAGAGAAATGAGAAGCTTTTATAGATACTTTAACAAGGGGTGCGTGACACGAGCGACAACAGACTTTGTAACTAAGGGACGAGAGGGGTTGAAAATTTATTTATTTCACTTCTTCTAATTTTATTTTTATTTTCTTCATCAACGCACACAAAAAAACACTTTTTTTTCATATTCTTTTGCTCAAGGGGTTGGCTACTTGTTAAAATTTTCAAGACATCTCCACCTTTTTTCAATTCATTTCCCTTTTCTCATACAATTTTCTCTTCTTTTTCTTCTCTTTATTTTCTTATTCTTTTCATCGTTGACATAATCAGCCGAATGCTACCAACGTAACCATCAACGCGACCTCTTTATCTCTTTTATATTTTGCCCAAGGTGACATTTAAGGGGGGGTTGAAAATAGCGTGAACAACTTGGAAAAAGGTGGAAAATGATGTTGAATATATTTAATAATTTCCATTGATGAAAAATTTTCTCTTTTCTCTTATTTACGTATTTATTATTTTTGTAATTTTTTTCTGTTCAGGTTTGTTCTTGTGCCTGTTTTTTTTTTTCAATTTATGGTTATCACACGATGAAAAACGTGTTTGTCAATAGGTTGTGTTAATGCGCTAAGCCATTAATCATTTTGCTAGTCGTTTCTGTCAACGCCCGATTGCTCAGAGATACGATACCCACCGGAGTCGCTTCGGATTCACTCACATACACATACAAATACACAAATACATCGTATACATCTTTTCTATCGCGTATTTATAATGAAACTCACTCGCACACAGATATTGAATCTCCTTTATGCAAATATTATTTTTTTTCACCAACTTCAATACTCAATTTTCCAATGAAAATAAATTATTTATTTATTCAAATTGATATATAGATATTAAATAATAATTGAAAAATGAGAAATGGAAGTTGCAATAATTGTTCTGTCTGTTTATTCAATTAATATTTTGTCTTTCTTCTTTTTTTTATAATGAAGACTTACAATTAATTTGTTTATTTATTTATTTATTGATTTATTGGATAATTAGATAGTGAAAATTGATGAGGAAGAAGAGATAGAAGATAGAGAAATTGAATTATTTATAATTATTTATTGACCAATTAATTTAAAATAAAATTCTAAATGTGTTGAATAATCATCAGAAGAAGAAAATAGAAAAATGAATTAATTTATTGTGTGGAATGTGATGTATTATCAGTGCGTTGAGCTTTCGGCACGGTTGAGTTAAATAAAGCTGGTCGTCTACTATATATATATATAAACGCACACGAGTGTGTGTAAATAAATGTGTGTATATGGTGGTGTCGCACATTTGTGAAGTAGAGGCCTCTCTTGCGACCGAGTTCAAGGACGGTACACTCTCGATTTATACCCGACCCGCTGATCTTCTGCGACCTCACGTGCACGCGCAAGAGACTCGCTCGTGTATCGGATTACCCACCAAGTATTTTCGCGCGCAATTCCACACGCACCCTAATCCTTCATTTATTTACTCTCATTTGAATTTTTGATTTTTTTCTTTCACTTTCACTTGTTCTCTCATTTTTCGGCTGTTATAATCCCATTATTAACGTTGGAATATTTTTCCGGGAATGTACAGCGGAAATTTTTGATTTTTTTAACAAAATTTTGAACAAAATTCATCAAAAAATATTTAAATACGATTTTTACCCGGATTTAAATATAAATACGTGCACATTAATTCATCAGGATATCAAATCCGGTATGGTCTAATGGCTAGGATATCTGGCTTTCACCCAGGGGCTCCGGGTTCAATTCCCGGTACCGGAAACTTTTTTTTTTTTAGTTATTTGCTGGAAAAATAACACGTTTAATAATTTACAACATAAAATTGTTAAATAACCCGAAAAATGGAATTTTTCAATATAAAATTCATTTTTTATAGGCCACTAATTGAAAGAAAATAAATAAAAAAAATCTCTTTTCATTTGAACGTTCAATTTTACTAAAGAATGAAAATAATTTGTTTGCAATTAATGCAAAATTGTTTATTTTGTCAATTAAATTATGTGTAATTTATAATAGAGTGGCTGAACGACAACGTCGCGCACAATGAGGAAGAGAAAATCTCTCAGGCTTTTGCCACGAATGATCATCATTCGAGAGCAGTGCACGCAACTGAGAGAGTGAAAATATTGTGCTGAGAGAATGTAGAACAAAGAGAGAATGATAAAATGGCTCGAATTATATTTATAGCACTCTATAACGTTCGGTTGGTTTTGGAATACGTATAATGCAGTGCACTAAACATGAAGCTTCTTAAATGTGTTGTAACTCACTCCTGGATAACGAAAACTATTATTATTATTAACAAAATACGTGCTCACATATACAAGTGAATACATAGACATATCACTGACATTTTGTTTATATTATTCGTTTATTTTATTCATCAACTGACGATTAACGTTTCATGTCAGTCAATGAATTTTACAGCTCTTTATCAAGTGAAAAAAATTTTTGTAAAGTCTTTACTTTTATAAATTTATTTTTTAATATTATTTCATTTGTTTATGAGTTTAATAGTGACAACAATAAATAATTTACGAGAACACGAGACACACATATATATACCTTCTTGTATATGTATTGAGTAATACATTCGCCAGTTTTCTATTTCAAAGTTCACAACTTTCCCATCCGATGAAAATTAATCTCATTTACAAGAGCAAAATGTAATTAACGATAATGTTTTATTTTCTGAAGAATAATAGAAATCTAAAAGTGAACACATTAGACATAATCACACATGTATTCACACATGGATATACATTAACATATATCTATACATATACAGTGTGTCTTGAAAATTATATAATTTCTCAATCGATAATAAATCCACATTTATTATCTACAACAAGGAAATAATTTATTTATTCGACAATCCATGTAAAACAATTCGATGGACACTTAAAATTTTGACACCTTTGTCTAAAATTCTTCCAAAAATTATTACAAATCTCAAACCACCCTGTATATAACAATATTCCCTCATACCAATACTCAAACACATCACATGTATAGGACAATGGCGTAGCCAATGTCACGCTCGATTTCACTCGTTATATATTCGGTATCTCTGTTACTCTCACAGTAAATATATCACTACATAACAGGCTCTAACTTCCAGGGTTCTCTACTCTCCTAACCACCCATAAATGTTCACACACACTGTAATTCACGCGCCCACGCATCGTTTTCTATATATATATATATATATATATATATCTGTGTGTATATATATATGGTTAACCAAGTGCAACGAGTCAAGGCACGCGCGCGGTCACGTCGCACTCGATTATATATACCTGAACGCCCTATTATGGGTTCCACTCGTGTACGCGTGTTAAATACATTATATATATAAATTGCATATTATTTTTTTTTCTCACTTTTTTCCCCACCTCTTTTACTTTTTTTCAATTGTATACCAACCATTCATTTAACCACCTGTCATGAGCTACTGCATTCAAATAATAATAGAGGGAATAACTGGAATGAGGAAAAAAAAATAAAATGGAAATTTATTTGTATAATTGAAATTGTGGAATTATTCTAATTATTTTGATTAATCTTAGAGAGTTTTTTTTTGTATTTGTGGAGCTACCCAGATTTTGATAGTTTTTGTTATATTATTATTATTATTATTATTGTTGTTATTATGAGAGTGTGGAGTTTAGAGTGGATTTGACCACCTGTCACGCATTTCAACCGCTGTTGCGTTAAGAAAGTAGAGAAGAATATAACGCGGGAAATACTATTTATACGAATTAACATTTAACAATTCGGTAACTGTGAGTTTGTGCGACTGTTTGATGTGCGACATTTTGTGTAACATTTCATTGCACTTGACAAATTTATTTAGATAGAGGTAAATTATATTTTTACTTTATTATTTATTCTTTGATGTATTATTATTAGTTTAATTTGTTTTTCTATTTTGAAGAAATTCAATTGAAAATTTTAATTAATTATTTTGATGATTAAATATTAAATTGAAAAAAAAATATTTATCCTTTGCTGTAAAGTTTTCATTAAAATTTACTGAACACTCAATAGAAGTCAATTTTTCTACAGTAAAAGTGCGAAATTTGCAATAATAATTCCTAAACAGATATTTATATAAATAAATATTAAAAAAATGGGAGGTGGAAAAAAAAAGGAATTGATGTCAAGATAAAGCGGAAGTAGAACATTATCCACACAGATACAACACTAACAAAGACGGTCGACTATATTTATAATCGCACGGCTGCAAGCATCAGCCGCAAGAGAGCTTTGTCAAAAGCTCCCTCTCCTTATTCCTTTTCTCTCTCACTCATAACCAACACTCGAACACAAATACATCCAACAACTCAGCATTAATAATACAACTAACAAAGCGAGGAGGAAGAACAAGAGTGAATAAAGATAACTTTTCATTCAAAAAACAAAACAAAACAAATAATAATAATGAAGAAGAAGAAGAAGAAAATAAAAAATATTTGATATATATAGATATATTTGTTAGGAAGTTTGAAGTTACGTCGACAGCAGTAGATTCACACACACGTTGAATCTAAATCCGTCCTAAAATGCGTTGAAACTTGCGCTTTTCTTATCTCTGTCTTTCTCATTCTCTCAATATAATTTGTAACGGGCGACTCATTCATGAGAAGCGAAGAGAACGTTTGCGAATGCGAAATACAAATGTACAAATATATGCATTTATGTATGTGAGAAGAGGTAAGAGAAAGAGAAATGTTAGAGAGATGATGGAGGCAATGGTAGAAGGAAGAAGGGAAGAGTGGAGAGAAAATAAATAAAAGAAATGAAATAATAAGAGCAATGTGAGGAGGTTGCAAATACTGAAAGGGGAGAGTTGAGAGACCGCGCGCGCCGGAAATGCAAGCCAATGTTCATTCACTAAAGGCGCACACGCAGAGGAAAATATTTCTGCACTTGCTGCACGCTCGTTTGCGTTTTTCTATTATTATTTGTGTTATTAATATTTATTTTATTATTTTTTGTGCTATCATTATTATTGCTGTTGTATTTGTATTTGTATGATAATAATAGTATTGGGGAGGTTTATTATTAATTATTTGTTGAATGTTGTGGATTTGAATTTACTTCGTGTAACTTTCACTTTGCAATTGCGAGAAATTTGTTTTTCTTTTGAATAATAATTAGCAGGAAGAGAATTAAAATTCTGTACTTTTTTTTTCGGTATTAATTCAGATTGACGTGTCTAAACTGATTTAGAATCAGAAATAGAAATGTCGTGAGTGAATAAATGAAATAAAAAAAAGATTGGAAACGTTGGAGAATTAAATTTATCAAAAACGAAAAATTGTTTCATTAAATTTTTTTTTTTAAGATATTTTTAATGAATGGTGAGGAGGCTAAAGTTGGCAAGTTTGTCGGACGTACTGCTGACTCGTTTCACTTTGGATATGCATCGTAGCACAAATGTTCTCGTTGACGAAGCGACACTGTGTGTTTGTATGTGTATACATGAACATATATATGACGGTATAAAAGAGAAAAGCGAAATAGAAATATGTCATGTTATTTTTTCCTCTTTATTTTCTTCTTTGCGCTCCTTTTTTTTTGTACTCTTTGTCACTGTATGTGGATACATGATGAGATGTGATATGCCGGCAGTGCTTCAATACTCTCTCATATTCTTTTTTTTTTTTATTGACTGAAAAATGTCACGTCCTTCGCGTATGAACAGGTGAAAAAAAAATTGTTTTCTTTATTCATCCTCCTCCTTTTTCTCTCTTTTTCATTATTCTTCCTTTTTTCTTCCTATTTTTTCTCATAGAAAATTGTTTGAATAAATATTTTATCAGACATGTTGATTTATGAGATTGACAATAACTTTACTTATTGAATGTATACAAATGTGCATAAATTTCTTTTCTGCCTCTAATTTTGTCGGTTTTTTTTTGCATTTATTCCTTATTTATCGTATATATGTCATTAAAACAAAATAATACATGGATAAATAAAATGTACAACGTTGATTGAGTCATAAAGAGCCGCGTCGTGATGTAAAATGTTGATGCAAAAAAAATGAGGCATGAGAGAGAGAAGAAAATGTCGGGGATTTAATTGGACGATGTTTGTTATCTTGTTGTGTCTTTTTTTTTGTTATTTTTTTTTTCTCACAATCGTGTCACCTCGTGCTCGGTCATCATAACATTTATAAAATAGAATCGTGGATGGAATTAATTCCACTGGTTTATGTATTGTAACATTAGTAAGACAGAGAATGAACATCAGAAACGAGAAACTTTTTGCAGATATTTCTGTACATGCGTGTTGTCGTTTCAATTAAAACTATTGCAATGAGGAGAGGCAGAAAAAAAAAGAATTATTGATGGGTGATGATGATAATAAGAGATGAACCTGTAAATCATCCACTTGCACTTCCGGTTGACAATTGAATTAATGTAGTGGAATTATATAGGACATTAAAGCTAATCGATCAATCATAATTCGAATAAATATTATAAAAAGTTGTTGACAGACAATTAATGACAGACAATTAAAATTATTATTAATTCCAAGCCATGTCGAATTTTATTTGACAATTCTAACAAGGAGAATAAATAAATTATCTGTCGAACTTTCAAATCAATAAATATAAACAAATAAAAAATAAAAAATGAAGGAAAAACGGAGTGTGGGAATTTCGCATAATAATGAATTGAAAATGAAAAATAAGAACACGAGAAATAAATAAATTGCAAAGGCAGATGTCGATACAACGGTAAGGTAGAATTGTAAGGGTGGGGGTGATGCTCCGCATGAGTCTGAACTTGCAAGCACAGGTCTCTATACACATTGCGGGACGTTGCAAGGGCAAAGGGACACATGAGCGCGCATAGAAGAGAAAGAGCAGAATAGCGAGGGAGACAAAGATAAAGAGTTCACAGAGACAGAACGACGAGAGTTTGCGGAAGAGACATGAAAGGGATGCGCGCACCGACGCCATTCTCCTACCCCTCCTCTTCCTTTTCTCGTCTTGCGTTTCCGCTTTTATATATATATCTATGTACATATAACACACACAAACAAGAGTCAGGGAAACGACTGGACGAATAGCGAGACGTTTTATTATATACATTTTGTCGTTTGTGTCAGTTCGATATGATCGTAAGAAAAATAAAACAACAAATAATAATGCAGAGAAAAAGAATAAATTCAAATTATACAAAAAGATCAATGAGAAAAAAAATTTCTTCGTGCATTTGTGACTTTTTATGTCACACAATTTTTATACTTTTGTGTTATTTTATTTATTTTATATAATAAATTTTGTGGGGGTAATATTAAACACTCGGTAAATTGGAAAAATAATGAATGAATAAAGTGATCGATGTCAATGACGATCAGACAGAAAAGTTTTTCTAATTTTAATTCACGTTTGAAGAGATGCAAAATGTTTTTATCATCCGAAATAATTGAAATGTTGAACAATGCGATGCTCTTTTGCGCAGGTAAACGCCCTGTATTATGTATAGGTGTGTTTATGTATATTTACGTATTTGTATAGATTTGTGTGTGTGAGTTTGAAGTCACAGGGTGTGGGCGTACGAAAACCGGCGCGATAACAATGAGCATTGTGATTTGTGCGGGTGGGTGAATGAAAGCGCCTTATTGGTCGACTCGACTCAGCATTCGAAACCTCCCACCCTCAGTGCCCCCATTGGATACGCTCAAACCTGACTATATATATATATACATATATATATTTATTATATAAAGCTGGGGGGTGTATTTTGCACTGCTGCATCGTCTCTTTAAATTAATAAATAAATAAATAAACAAATGAATGTTTATTCGTTTTATATTCGGATTTCAAACAAATTGTGGAAATAAAAGACTTTTTTTTTTATTCTATGGCTTAATGGATATGGGGAATTAAATAAAAATATTGATTTTATGTTTTTTGTGTGTCGCGATGAATATTTATTTATTTATTAGTTTGGGAATGTTGTGGGGAGAAAAAAAGTCGTTGTTAATTCACATCGCTGAATACGAGAAATTATGTCGAGTGCAAATGAGTTCTAGTTAGAAGATGAACAGAAGAAATTTTACTTCTGTCCAAGGTCGAGTGTTTGAGTTGAAGGCATTCGAAAGTTATTGTGTGTTGAAATTAGTTTTTTTTTTCGCTTTTTGCAAATTATTCTAACGGTAAAACGAATGTTAATTAAATTATAACGGTAAAATTGATTGAAAATAATAATAAACTACTGGAAAAATTAAATTTATGTAGTACAAAAATCACTGTGTAAATATTTAAAGTGATAGAATGAAAAATGGAGAAAAAATTAATAATTGAAAAATGTTCAGTTGGATAAAAAAATGTTGCAATTGATAATCAATCAATGACATGAATTGAAAATAAAAAAATCTGTTGGAATAATACCTGAAAGCAAATAGGAAAAATAAAAATAATAAACTTTCCTATTATTTATAATTCTACGTAAATACATAGAAGAGAATGTGACAAACAGCAACTCTGTATTTGAATTGTGACAAAGTAGAAAGAGCGAGAGAGAGGGGGAGAATTGTGTGCAGCAATAGCAGCGTGGGTGTATGAGAAAAGAAGGCGGGTAACTCTGGTGTGACGAATAGGGCGTGGCTACGATACCAAGAGGAGAGAAATTCTAGTGATATTGTGCATGGTTGTGCGCGCGCTTGTACATATATTCATACAACAAAGACGAAAACAGTGACAGAGAATAGATATGTAGGGATGGTACATAGAGAACACACTGTGTATATACCCCAACGTTGAAAATGTTGAGCGAATAGTGGGAGAAATGTCGTATTTAAGAGGGGAGTGGCGCGCGCGCGCTATGAAACTGTTAAGAGAGAAGTAGAAACGCGACGTTTGTGCAAAGTGGTGGGAGAGAAAACTGTTCGCGGTTACGGCGCCGGTTCGAATACGTCGGCGAGAAGCCAGCGCCCGCGCCGAAACTTCTCATCTCGTTTGAGTTTGCCGGAACTCTCACCAGTCAGTCGCAGCCGACGCAACCGACGTGGTGATTATATTCCCTATTGTGACACACATTCTATTCTTTTTTCGCAATACCAATTGTAAAACAACAATTTTTCTATAAATATAATAGATATTTACATATACAACAATGAATAGATACGTAAATAAATAAATATGGATGATAATACGACGTAATTCATTTGAGAAGTAAAATAAATGAAATTATTGAATAAATTATTGAAAAGAAACGAATTTTTTTTTGTGAATATCGACTTACGGGTTTGTGTGCAATCGTGTGAGGGATTAGATAGATAAAAAACGGATTTGAATTATTTGTGTGAATTTTATTTCGTTTAGTTTTATTTTTTTATTTATAACAGTGCGATTTATTGCGCGCGTTTTAATGAGATTAATTCGATTAAAGGAGGGGATTTTGAGAGGATGAAGTGAAAGGGTTTTTATTATATATATAGAGAACAGGATTTATTTATTATTAATAATAATTATTTATTAATAACAATTGATAGATGAATGATAAATTGATAAAGTGCACTGTGAGGTGTCGTGAGTGAAGAATTTTAAAGATTAAAATTCAATTGAATTTGTATAAATTGATTAATTTAAATATAATAGGCAGTAGAAGTAATTGAGAGAATTTTTGGTGTGGAGCAGGATGATATGAGCACTTTATTCAGGTGAGTACACAATACAAAAAAATTGTTGATTGATTGTTTGGGAGGAATGAAAATGAGATGAAATTTAGCTCTTAAAACCCTTTGGTAATTCTTATTTTTACTGACAAACATAAAATAAACAAATTCGGGAGGGAAATTGTAATTATTTGGACAATTTAATTGTAATTTTGTAATCAATTCATTAAATCGAACTCTGGCGAGCCGGAAAGATTAATAAATTGCCAAAAAAAAAAGAAGAAAGAAATTTTATCGATATCTATTCAAGACAAAATGTTCGAAATATGCGATGAGGGGTAGTGACGCAATAAAAATGATAATTACACGGAGTCATGCGTGGTGTAATGACTCTTGGCCACGCATGAATTATGTATATATATATATATATGAGCGTGCGTGTATGGACTGAGATTGAACGAGGGCGAGAGAGCAAGAATTGAAAAGGGAGCGAGAAAAAAAAAGAAGGAAAGAAGGAGGGAGCATGCAACGCATTTGACCCAGTGACCCTCCTATTCACACACTCGTCTATACATTTTTACTGTACTATTGTACGTTTGATAGTATTAGTGATGCATAAACCCTGTATACGACCCTCGATTTCCCATTTACAAAAGTATGTAACATGATGTTGGTGTATAAATTATGTATAAATGTGAATGTGTGTTGGAGGAAATGAGATCATATTACGTTTGACATCTTTACTCCAATTCTATTGTTGTCTTATTTTGTATTTTCTTTTTTTTTTTTCTGTGGCCTTTTTTTTCGTTCTTCATTTTCATGGTACCAATTTTGGTTCGCGAGATGGGTTCAAACACGTGTGGATTTACAGAATTCAAATTGGATTTTATGATGGATATTGGGAGGGTTATTTTTATCTTTTAATTATTTTTTAGGGCACTTTATGTGCTTTTGGTTGTTGAGATGTTTATTGATATGGAAAGATTATTATTTGCGATTGTTTTATAGAAATGAGGGATAAACAATTTAGAAACATGTGGAAATTTTCAACAGTTAATAAAGAAAATAAATTTTTTTTGCTCTGATTGTAAAGAAAAAAAAGGAAATTGAGATGGTTGAAAGGTTATTTGATGCTGTGAAAATATTCAGCAGAAAAATATTGAACAAATACACAGACAGAAAAATTCATTTTGTAAATCCCAATTTATATTACAGATCTTTTTTTTTCGTTTTGTTTTTCTTTTCTTTTCGCTTCTTTTATTATTAGCAACTGAGACAATTGGTATTCGGATTAGTTTGTAATTTTTTCAACTGTTGAGAACGTTGTGTGTTACAAAAGTCAAAGTCTCTCACAGTTATACATACAGAAAAGCGAGCAAGAGATAGATAGAGATAAAATGAGAGAGAAAGAGTGAGAAAGGAAGTAAGAGATGATTTTAAAATAGTCCGGGAGCATCGTAAAAAAGAATAATGACTAAGAAACTGAGAGAGGGTTTATATAGATAGACGTGTCTGTTGTTCTTTCGACGTCTATTATATACGTATTCAAAAATAAAAATTGAAAATGTAAAGAAATTATTTTTCAATGTCCCGTGAATAATAGAAAAAATATTTTTCATCTTTTTTTTCAACCAAGTTTTATTGTCTATTCAACAATAATGATTTCCTAAATGTGAATTGGGACATTTAATATTGCAGAGTGAAATAAAAAATAAAAATTCATGAGGATTAAAAAGTAGATTGAAATATTTATTCAAATGTTGGTATTGTCGAGTGAGAAATAATGTCGCCCTAATAATAATTTTGAATGAAAAGAAATGAATAGAAAGATGGAAAAAAAGGGAAAAAAAATGCTTATTATGTTGGACAATTTTGGGAACGTCTTCCACGAAATTTCCGGATAATTACTCTTTGTCCTCTCGCAAAAGCAAAAGAGCCGTGGACCGCGTGGATGAGTAATCGTAGCAGTAAAACTGTTCGGCAGCCACCATATGTGACAACTGTTCACCAAACGTGTGAGCGAGATAGGAAAACGAGTAGAGAGACAGAAAGATAGAAATAAATAAAAGGAAAAAAAAATTAAAAACGAGTGAGTGAAGAGGAGAATGAATGTATATAAAGCTGGAAGGAAAATTATGTGACTCTGCTTCACAGTCAGTGTATTAAAAGGTATTGCAAAAACAAATCAAAAATATTCTCTGTCTCATTATAATTTCATTTGGCGTTTTGTATTAATGCGAACTATCCGACGGTGATGATGCATTTTACATCTGTTGAATTGTTATATTTATTTGTACATAATTTATTATTGTTTAAGGGTGAATTGTTGAAGGAGACAATTTTTTTTCACTGATTTATTCTTTTGAAATTGTGTTGAAGAATTGATATTGTGAAGGTGAGGAATGAAGCGATGGAATGAACAGCAAAAAAAAAAGAAATAAGTTTTGGTTTTGATTTATTGACGGTGATATAGTTGGGATATAACAAAATTTTATTCACTGTATTGACTACGATGTTGTTCTTCTATTTTTTTCTTTTATTAAAACCCATCACGGGATTTTTAATTAGATTCAAATGTAAATTACGAATTAATTTATTCATGTTTGCAGAGTAAGATAGAATAAACATTAAAATTGATAGAGAAAAAGGTTATTAATTTCTCTAGATTTTTTGTTTCATTTGGGTTACAATTGAGGTTGAACATTTAATTGTTTAATTAATTCATGGATATTAACGTTGACACGTCTTCATTTTATTCATAATTAAATACTTCTAATTAATCTCATCATTAATAGCACGAGAAGACAGAAAAAATTTTACATAATAAATAATTAAAATCACAACCAAAAATCAAATTTGAATTAACCCAAAATTAATCAAATTCATTTCAATATAAATAAAAAAAACCCTTCCACAATAAATAACAATCATTTTAATCTCTCCCTAAATCAATTATTCCTCCCCCAATGAATAAAAAATCCCAAACAAAAATTCCCCAAAATTCTTTCTCAATTCTCAATAATTTCCTCACAGTCCAGCAAATCCAGTGAAAAAGATTGAATGAATTAAAATTAAAATACTAAACGAAAAGATATAACAGAGATAAACTCCTTCCCCTCCTATCTGTCTTCTCGCTGCTCTGGCAAAACACAGAACATACACAGAACGAAGCAGCAGTCAGAGATTATTCTTCCAAGTGCCCATAACTAAAACCCATAGGCCAGGCCCAACGCATTAGCTTACAACGCTTTTGTTCTTGATGTATGGAGGGCAGTTAGACAAGCCTCTCTCTCTCCCTCTCTTGTTCTTGCTCTCTCCCTCACGCTACATATACAGACAAACATAACATAACAGAGAAAAAAACAGACGAAAACATCTCATCTGCCTTTCACACAAACACACGAGCACACATTTCAACAGACAAATAATTTTATGAATAAATATAACGCACAAAACTCAACTTCTTATTCTTATATTATTATTCTTTTTTTTCCTTTTATCTTCTTCTATTTTTTTCTCTATTTTATTTTCTCTTCTATTGCTCGAGCGCACGTGGGTGCTATTGGTAGTTAAGTGGGAGGGATAAAACGTATTCTATCCCATTTGAACGCGTTGCTAATGCTCGCGTAGACTTTAAGAAATTCATATATGTGACGATGGTGGTTGGTGTAGTTGAAAATTCACGGATATATATACATGTACACACGTGGCGGCAACGGGGTCGACAGTGTAGGCGGGTGGTAAAAGAGACGGAGGGGAAGTTAAGGGGAGAAAAGGGGGAACGATGCGACGGGTAACACTAACGCGTTCCAGATGCCGCTCGCTTTGTTCTCTCATTTCACTTCTTGGAATGTCCAAGTTGGATTCTTTTTTTTTTTCTACTTGCTCTAGTGTACTGTGTATTATTATTTAAATAAACAATGTTAGAGAGTGAGAGGAAAATGGGGAGAGAATTGAAATGGAAGGAAATAAAATTGTTGGAGTTTTTTTTTGTGACTTTTGAGTTGATGAAGGGAAAAAAAATTGGAATTTTGTAGGCGATTTTCATTGGCCGATTTTTTTGGGGTTGTTCTTGGGTGATGAGGGGTTTTTTTTTTGATTTGAAGATCATTTTTGTGATGACAGTTTGGTTAGAAGACATGTGGACACCTTATGTGGATTTTTATATATTTCTATGGGGAAAATTTCTTTTGGAGATTTTTTTTTTTACTGAAAGACAGTTTGTCACATTGTTTATTCACTTGAGCAATTTTTGTATGATATTATGAATATATAATTCATTATGTGATAAATTTTCTCACATTATTTTGTATAATAGAAGTTATTCATAATTAAATTCTCAGTATAATTAATTTTTAGTGATTATTATTCAATTAAACGTCTATTTTATTTTCCACTTAATGACAAACTTAATTTTTATTACTTCTATCATATTTTACAATAATCTTAATGAGTTTTGTGTTCTTTTAATTAATAATTTTTTCTATTTTACATTCGATACAATTCCAATTCTTCATTCTCATATATTTTATTTCATTTTATATTTTTTTTTAGCAATTTGACACTAAACACATGGCCCCACTTCTCCTTAAAGCTCACACTCGACCAGAAGGCCCCACTGTCCATCTCTCTTTTTCTTTTAAACTCCCACCAATTCATTCTCTTTTACTCTCTTCTACTCTTCTAATCATTCGTTCAATGTATACGACCACGTTTCACTTCTCCTCTTTGTTGAGATTGTGCTCAGACCGCGAGAAAAAAATTTTCTTCGGCATTTGTCTGCGTCTATATATACAGAAAAAATATATATAAATATATATTTGATATAGAGAGACACGTGGTTTGGTGTAGGAACGATGGGATAAAGTCGTTGGTGGTTATAACAGTTGTAATGTGTGGTGAGAAGTCGAGAGAAAATATATTTTTATTATTTTTCGAGTGAGATATATTGAAGTTGGTCACGATTTTGCATCCAATTCTTCATCGTTATTAAATATAAATGTATATGTATTTGTTATTCATTATTTATGTATATATATATTTTTATATTTGCCATTTTTATTGTAGTTTTATTTCATTCAATGATTTATTTGCAACATTTTGATTTCACGCAGTGTTGAATTAATCTTTGACAATCGGTTTTGTATATGAATCAATATTAATCGATTTGCTCGTTAGGTTTTTTTTCGCATGCATATATTTATGTGTGGATATATTTGTATGAGAGAGAGATGGAGGTTTATGCAGGCATGAAACGGTCCCTTTTGCTTGGCAAACAAAACAGTAGGTGGTAAAAATATATTTGTCTTTGGATGAAATATAATTTTAGATTGATTGTAACAAATTCGACACGAGTCAAACAATTAAAAGAGTAGGAAAATGAGTGATATGTAAATTCTTTCTAACTTGATGTAGAAGTTGATTACTTAAAAATAAAGAAACTTTTTCATAAATAAATGACAATAGTCCGCAGAATTGTCAATGTTGGGTGTGGTCCTAGCTTCATAAATAAACAAGAGCGCACAGGCATCAAAAGAACTGTGGGAGAGAACAAATTTTTGCCCGGGTATATTCCATTATGTAGAGCATATTCTGTTGGTTCTATAAAGAATACTAACGATATAGCTCCTTTCTATATGTATGTATGTATATATATATATATTTATTTATTCCTAGAACGAATTTGAAAAAAAATAAAATGAAGAAAATAATTTTTCTCGCCTATTTTATTGGATATGTCGCTCAAAAAAAAATGGAATATTGCAAATAGTGAGAAAAATTACATTAGGATCTTATTCTTGTGAAAAAATAATATTTATACATAAAATTCTCATTTCCTTTTGTTTTTTTGGTTTTTTTCGTCCTTGTCCATAAAAGCTCAAGTGACGGAAGTCGCGCAGTGCTTGAGTTTCAATGTAATATTTTTTTTTCTATAGCTTCTATCCGTCGCAGGCGGTTTCAGTCTATTCTATTTTTCTGTGTCTGTACCAACTATACACACTCAAAAACTATATAATCGTTAGAGAGAGAAGGGGGCGCACACGTTTCTTCAAGCAACGTTTTGTGCTACTTGAGTCCAAACAGATGCCACTATGACTTCCTCTTGGAAACAAAAATGGGGGGCAGGAAAAAAAATATTAAATTAAATGAAATAGAACTGTTGAATAGAACAAAAAATCACATGAAAAATACGTTGCCCATTGTATTAATAGTTACAAAGTCAATTGGACGATTTTACATAGACAAAGACATTCGCTCTTTTTTTATAAACATTTATATAATTTAAACAATATTAATCCAACTATAGTTCATATATAATTAAAAAATTGAATATTATAAATTATTATCATAATTTTTCATTCATTATTTAGGTGAATACCAATAAATATATTTATATAAATATAATATAAATGAAGATGATGATGATGATCATCATCGTGGCAAGAAAGTCACATTTTTCATTAAATAGTCATAACATTTTTTTTCACAATGATATACATTACATTTTATCTCTTTATAGAGTAAATGTATAACCGGGATGTTCGACCTTTTAATACCGATAACCAACATCAACCATTGCATACTCCACATTATTTCATTCACGAAAAAAAAGTACAAGAAGAGAGAACCGAAAAATAAAATAAATCCAAACAAAAATTAAAATAAAGAACAGTCACTAAATTCTTGTCCTACATTTTTATTTATCTACATCATTAACAATTATCAAACACTCAAATACAAATAATTTCAACAATGTCTCAATGAATTATTACAATGTCGATACTGTGTTGCAAATACATAAATAAATATTTTTTTCTTTATTTCTATTCACATTTCCTGTCTTTGTTTTATTTAGTTTTGTTTTTTTTTCTCCTTTTTTGTTTTATTCCGCTCTGCTTTGAGAATGAGAGCATTTCGTGGAGTCGATATCTCGCAACAACACGTCGTTGTTCTCTTCATTTCTCTCTCACTTCATCTCGTGAATGTTCTCATTTTCCCTCCATCTCATTCTCTCTCTCTTTCTTGATCTCTCTGTCTTTACAGACGTGTGTAGCTTGTCAATGAATAAGACCCAAGGCACCGAATGAATGGAGATTAGTCGGCGTCGCCGTGCATTCTCTCTGTGTGTATAGTTGCTTTTTATGAAAGAGTAGTAGTGACTAAAGTATTTACCCATACATTTATATATTTATGTATATATTAAAGTAAATATATATATATATATATATGTATGGCTATGCGTTATATTCATCAATTTCATAAGTTCACAAGTGCCTTGCAAGTTATCTCGTACATTCATTCTTAAACTGAACTTGTTTATACACGTAATGAATGTGTGAGTATAAATTGCATAATTTTTTTTTTTGGTTTCAATTCGTTGTTGTTTATTTTACAGTTTGACTTTTATTTTTTATGTTGTGAATGTGTGAGAATTTTGGCAGTTTTCAGAATCTCGTAATGAATGAGTAAATGTAGATAGAAAAAAAGTAAAAAAATGTTCATTTAGAGAAAGCGAAAATCTTTACGAGCATATTTTTAGAATTTTATTATCTTGATTATTCAGCTCGCTATTCATTAATGAAGATGGTGTCATTTCTGTGGTTTTTACACTTGGAATTGCTCCAGTTTTTGGGTCATAGGGGGCAAACTATTGCTCATAGGTACCTATATATAAAGATGAAATTGTAGAGGAGAATTTAACGAATAAAATGATATAATGGTTTGATATACTCCTAGAATTTCCCTAGCAGATATGATTAGTTGAAGAGCCATGAAAATAAATCACAAAATTTTTATTTCTCTTCTTCTTTCACGTTCGTCACTGAATGAAATATTTTTAACAGACTCTCCAGATGTCTTTCTTTTTGTTATTTTATATTTTGTAATTCGGTAAGGAAATGTACGTTATATAGATAGGAACGAAAGACGAAAATGCAAACCAACAACTGTTAACCCTAAAGTCATTTCGAAGGGAGCGCCAATTAAAACAAACATACATAAGTCAAAAACAAAAAGGGCCAAGTCATTCGTGCATTTCATTTCATTCTCGTAATGTTTTTTGTCCCACATTCATTTATAAAGTCAAAGTCAAACTGAAGGGACGAAAAAAAAAAGTACTTTGAAAAACAGATAATTAACCAAGAAAAATAAATGACAATACATTTTTTTATTGTTATTTTAAAATTTACAATGAAATATTGCAAAATATTATTTTTCACAATTGTATTAGAAAAATAATTGGATAAACTCATATGAAGATGAAAAAAAAAAATTAATAAAAAACAAAGAAGTGATATAATTATTCACGAGAGAAGGAAAAAGGAAAAAATTAAATATTTAATATTCAATATAATGCAAAAATTGTCAGTTTCATTAACGCGATAAATTCCTTGTGTGGATTTTCATTATTCCAATGTATTCTAACGTTCAAACTTGTATATAAAGGAAGATGACTATACATTATACTCTCAATGCTTGGTGATTATCTCATTCTCTTGTCTCTCACACATTCCACTGCACACAATATTATCCATGTAGTCGTCTTCTCTCTCACTTATTCCCCCTCTATTCTCAAACTGTCGTTGCAATATAAATTCTGCACTGATATATACACAATGTATAGACATATAAAGTTATATCGAGCGTAATTAGCGTAAATGATGAGGCGCCGAGTGTAGAACGCGTGCGCTTGTCGTACATATCAAGCCAAAGAACACGCGATTGCTTCGATTTTATTCGTGATTTTTCATTATCATTCGCTTTATTATTATTATCATTATAATCATCTTTATTACTTTTTTTTTATCAGCATACTGAGAATTCCCTTTCTATTTATTTATTCGTCTTCTATTTCACACAATTTTAATGCAAATATGATGAAATAATTTATTATTTAAATTAATGATAAATTTTGATTGTTAATTATTGATAAATGTGGAATTTATAAATTTTTTAATTTTACATTTATCGTTTTTGATTTGATTTTTATTCTTTTTTATTCATTTATTATTATTATTGGTAATATTATTGTTATGTTGGACAGAATACAAAAAGAGATATATTTGATTTGAGAATGACAAATGACCTTAATGATCTTTTGCGTTGCGATAAGTAGATAATGGATATATAGATATATATTTCGTGTTTATATTGCGAAACATTTATGTGTATATACAATGAATCGTTGATTATTCCGTTATTGGGCAAGATAATACGACGGGACGGATTATATTGCGACTTTTCTTATATAACTGAGATTATGATACGAATGAATTTGAATATGTTTGTGTGTCTGTGTGAAAGAGAGAATAGTTATTGTTCAGGAAATTATTGTACTGTTGCGTTTTAACTGTTTGCTTTTTTTTTTCTTCTGATATTTTTCTGATTTACAACACTTGAGATTTTATTTCTGATTGAAAAACAATTTTTCTTACACTTTTAATTGTTGAAGTAATTAAAAATTGGTGAATTATATGAAAGAGAGGTGGAAAACAAAGAAAATTTCACTCTGTTGTTATTTGAGTAGTTTGTAATGAATTTATAAATTAAATAAAATAGGTCAGAGAATTGAAGACAAGAGGAAAAATAATAATGAAATGTTTTATCAAACAAATTTGAATTGCACAATTTCAACGTTGGCAATTTAGTAAACCGGAAATTAATACCATAGAATATATCTTCATCATCATCAACTCAACTTAATTACCAACTATACACACACTCACACAAATACATGTCCTTGAATTATATATAACACTCTCTCTAAGGAGTGACCAATTTCCTACTCAAGATTGAATCCTCCAAAGCAACACAACCAAATAATCAATAACTTCCCAAAAATCCCATCTCCATCAAGAAGAAAAAGCCAACAAAAAACAACATCAATTCTCATAACCAACCAAACAAAAAATTCCCAACGCACTGAATATTGAACGAATATAAAAGTAAATGCAGCAAACAAAAAAACCAACCTAAATCACGTAATCAAAGAACCCTCCTATTACAAAAAAAAATTCAAAACAAAGAAAGAAAACCAAAATTAAACCAAAAAGTATAAAAAATATTAGCAAATAAATCTCAGACTCTCTGTCGTTGCGCTTGTGTTGCAGAGTAAGGATGTCCTCTAAGAGGAAGTCACCACCAACGAAGCTATCGGAGGGCGGGGGCGGTGCGGATAAAGTTGCGGGTGGTGACGAAGAGGAAGACACAACCCCATTAATTGGAAACAATTGCACTGATATTGAATCTGGAATAATCAGTGGTGACAACACCATTGATATCATTCCCGATCTACAAAACAGTGACGTTATTGTAAACATCATCAAAGACAATCAAGACAGTGCTATTGAACGTCTTCATCCCCATCTACATCATCACCATCATCATCATCATCATCAACATCATTCCCTGAATTCACATCAAGACGAAGATTGTGATTATCGTCGTGATTACGAATCGTCTGGTTGTTCATCACCTGACACAATTATTTCCGATCCAGATTTCGTTGATTCACCATCAACATCACCAAATTCACCAACAACAACTGCAACAACAACAACATCATCATCAACAACATTAACAACACAAATTATTAAAATACAAAATAGGCATTATCGAAATATAGATACAATGCAACAACAATTACAATTAAATAATTATACAAATAATATACAAACAAATCATTTAAATAATAATAATAGTAATAATAATAATAATAATAATAATAATAGCAGTAGTAACAATAATATAAATGATAATCAATTGGGAATAATTGAAGCAACAAATTCCGAATGTGATTCACCACCGGCAATTATTAATGAACAATATTTTAATAATCCACATCAACTGCAAAATAATAATAATAATAATAATAACAATAATAATAATAATACAGTCACTTATAATAATAATAATAATAATAGTTTGAGTAATAATTATGGGAATGGTAATGCGATGAGTGTTGCTACGAGTAAACGTTCGATGGATGATGTTTTGAAGAGGTTGACGTGTAAACGAAAACGTGGATCGTTGACGAATTTGGAATTGGATTGTGTTAGTGGAAGAAGAACGCCAACGACGACAACGACTGCGGTGACAACGGCTACGACAACAACACCATTGACTACACCCACCAATCACAATACGCATAGGTTAGTTTGTGGGAGTTTTGATGAGACAGTGAAGCTGTGAAGGGGAGGTTTATTTGCATTTTCTTCATTCCTATTATTTCCATTTATGTCTGAATGATTATTCAATATCGTTTGAATAGATAAGACATTAAAATTCGCAATTAATGAAAGAAAAAAAGTAGATTTACATAAAATAATTGAAAGTATTGCACAATTATTCACGTAAATGACAACAAACAATGTGACAAAAAAATTGTCTGCGTCAATGAAATTGTTCTGTTGACACTGAAATATATTTTTCTGCAAGGAAAAAATATTCACCGACTGGTTTTCAACATGTTGAACGCTCGGATATGTAGAGATATATATTACAACTTTATTAAACGTTCAATTAAATTCGAATACACAACTCAAAGTGGATAAATGAACTTCTAACTTAGACAACGAATTTTCACACACTCTTGGCATGGCATTGAATTAATACCTTCAACAAATACTTCATTTACATTTATATATACACACATATATATATATATATTTATATATACATGAATTTATCTATGTGGGGCGCACTCTATAAATTCTGCAACAGAGCCAACACCAGTGGATTATTTCACTATTACGAAAATAAGATTAAATGTTTTTGTGCAAAATTTTAATCTGGATATCGTTCAATTTTCTATATAACATCTCACCTCTCAACCGTTTTTCTTTAATGTCATTCAAGAACATTAGAAAATAACTATCTAATAATATAAATTTTAATATCGTCTCCATTTTTTTCAATATTATTTTTCACATTTTATTTCTTCAATTCTTTCAAATATTACTCAAGAGTTACAATTTTTTTCTTTCTTCTCTCCCATTTTATCATCGTCATTTGTTTTTCTTCTCATTTTTTTTCTCTTCTCTTCATTGTGAATGAATAGTGGGATCATGAAAGACCAAGATGTGCACGCGGGTTCTAAAAAAAGAAAATAAGCCCTTGGGTAATATAATGACAGAATGAGTCTTTTGTTAGACGGTGGGCGCGAATGAGAGTGACAGAGAGCTACAACAGGGGAGGGGAAATTCTCTGCTGCTTCTTTGCAACATATATGTGTAATTTATGTATGTATATGTGTATATATGTGTATGGAAGATGGATATGTATATGTCATTGATATTAATCGAGACGAAAGAAATACAGGGGCGTCTATTTATGCGTGGGAAAAAAAAATATTTCAATTGATTTATTAATATTCATCGAACACGAATGATAATTAGAACTATTTTCATTTTTATTACTTGCTGATGATAAGGGTTGTACAAATTGTATTTTTTTCGGTATATTTTTAACAATATTATTTATGGTATCATTTATTTTACATATTTCGTATATTCTTCAGCATATGAAAGAGTGTAAGCGCAAAAAGAGACAAAAACACACACATACTTACACAATGTATGTCATATAGGTATAGAAAATAAGCTGAGCTTGGAGTAAGGTGGAGAAAGGCGAGAGAAAAGATATATAAAGGGGGATTTGAGTTTTCAGAAGTGTGGGCTACGCGAGGGCGGTGTCCAAGAAACTCAGTAAAGATATATTGTGAGGGAAAGAGGTAAAAGAGAGAGGGAAATACCCTCTCGCAGTGCACATAGTGTTGTGTGTGGACTCTGTGTGTGCGCTGGTATCCCGGGACCCATCACCGGTGCAAACATACACTCGCTACGCTGAGATTGCGCGGCCGCGACCCTATTTATTATTCACTAACTCGGCCGTACAGCGACAGTCGCGTTTCTACCCAAAAAAAAAAAGTCGAGAAAAAAAATCCTCTATTTCCCTCTTGTACTCTTTTTTTTTTTTTTTTTTTGTATAGTTACGTGGATGTTATGAGAGACAGTTGAGCTTTAGACTTTGAGAAAGGAGAAGAGTAAATAAATTTAATAAGTTTTTTTTTCTCTCTGCTTTTGTTGCTTTTATGTTTTGTATTTTGCTTTCTTTCTTCTTTATTTTTTGGGTTATTGGATGTTTGATTATTTATTTTGGTTCTTTCTGTTTCTGTTTCTTAATAGTACTGGAAACAGCGGTGTATCGACGACGAAAAATACACAACAGTTGTCAACGTCGCCGTCGGGTAACGGCAGATTAACAACTAATACGGATTGCAATAATCAAGACGGCGCTGCGGCGCTACATCGAGTGTTGTGCGCTGAAAGTTTTGCTGAGAAGGAACGTCGATTGTCAGAGATGATTTTGCAGTTGCAATATCTCAGGGAACAACTGCTACAACAGCAGGATCAAACGAAGGTGAGTTATTTATTTGTTATTTATCTATTTAGTCGTCTCTGATGTGGATTTTTTCGTGAATTGAATTCTTTTTCAACTGGAAAAAATATAGTGCCCTGAATAAAATAAAAATGTTACACATAAAAACAGAAATGTTTTCTAAAAGTGTTCTAAATGTTCACTGGGACACTGTGTCTGAAATATCACAGTCGATCGTATAATACCGGTGAGATAACACATAATATACACACACATGTGACGAGAGAGGAAAAGAGGAGCAGAAACGATTCACTCCAGACGTCGTATGACGATTACTGAATATATAAATATATGTGCATGCGCACAAACTGATTTATTTCAGTTTTGATTTATGTAATCTCAATTTAAATAACTTCAATGCACACAGTGAGAGAAATATTTGCTGAATATAAATAAATGCATTTAGTAGACATTTTTTATAGATATTTATTGATAGTTAATGGGGTTTTGTCAATTTATACAAAATACGAAAATAATCGTGAAAATACTTTGTATATAATCGACAACAACAATAATTGATAAATAAATTAATTCTATGAAACTCTTTGTTTAAAAAATAATAAATACAAACACGGAAAATTACGTCTTACTATTCTCCAGTTATTGTGCGATGCAAATAACATTTTATTTCATTCTTTAATGTTTTTTTTTAAAGGAGTAGAAAATAAATATCAACTATTTTTTTTTTCTAAGATAAGAAACATCAAGTCGAGAATAGTTTGGTGAGAAAATATTCATTATAAATGTGAATGTATCAGTGAGATGTGGAATGAAATAAAGAATGAAAGAAAATGAGATGAAATAATAATAATGGAGAATAAAAGAGAGAGAGAGAGATCGCATTTTGCAACCACAAAAATGCGTTGCGCGTGCAGATAATAATGTCCGGGCATCGCTGCTGTGTATATGTATACAAATATGTATATTTTTTTTATATATATGTATATATGGATGTACATGACCGTTATTACGTTGCCTCGATATATGCCACCATACTCTGCACAATTCCTCGAATACGTTTATGCAAACACACAAAGATGCGTGTGCAAAAGTCGTACATGCAATTCGTTTCTTTTAGGTTCATTTGCTCGATTTTTTTTCTCTTTTTCTTTCTCCTTTTTGCTTTTGTTTTACATTTTTTTTTTTTTTTCGTATTCGGTAATACCTGAGGCTTCATGAAATATTTGTGAGAAAATGTGAAAAGATTCTATTGAATGAGAAATGTCGGTGGGGTTTTTGCGAATTTTTTTGAGAATTTTATTTTCAATTGATTTCTAGATAAATTCGACATTCGAAATTATTTCATTGCGAATTTTCCTATCGTTAGGAATAAAAAAAAATTAAAAACCACTTCAATCCCTACTCTATATGCCACGGAATAAACTGCACAATTCATCCATCGTTACCGGCCATTTTATCGGTTCCTACAAAAAACTTCGTAATGCAAAAAGAAATAAATAACAAAAAGTTGAATGAAAAAAAAAAATGAAACGGGACAAAAAAACCCATCACAAATTCAATGGCGCAGAATTTCCGTCATGGCATTTTTCCCCGAGACAGTAAATCGACGTCGGCATTATAACACACACAAAAAGGGTAAAAAAAAATAAAATCCCTCCCAAAAACAAAATAACAAAAGCAACAAGAAAAATCCCAAAGCAAAAAAAAAACATCCAATGAATTGAACTGACTGTGTACACAGAGACACAGAATATCCACCACCCTTCAAATCCACCCTGGTACACCCCCCCACCACCGGAAGTGGTCCTATACAGAAGCGAATAACGGAAGAAAATAAAGACAAGTATGAACCTACAGAACTCGTGGACGTTATACTTCTACACGAGTACAAACTAGACGAATGAAAGGTGCAGTCGCACTGAACAAACGACTACACATACACACACACACAACAGACATATAAGAGCAAGAGAGAACGAGAATTGAAATGGGTGGGAAAGGGGAGGGCGGTCTTGACGTTTCTCCTCCTCACTGGTAGCTCAGAGAGGGCGTATAGTAATGTTCCAAGCTCGAGTTAGCCGACGCGGCGGCGTTCAACGTTGTCGAGAAAAGGAAACCGACTATAGAGGTGGGTTGAGCATTCTCTATCTATCTATATATATATATATATATATATATATATATATAATATAATACATATAATATATATATTAGGTTGAAGTGGGGATCTGCTATGCGGCTGTTTGCGACGTTCTCTCTTTATTTACTGTGTGCAACGTCCTCTTCTTTACCTGTTATAACATCCCTGGTATCCAACATTCTGTCATGACTCTGTGTGTGACGTCATGAAACAAGTCTGCAATTCTTTATTTTTTTTTTTCATCCTTATCGATATTTTTATTTGTTTTATTTCTCTAACGGTTTCAGTCGCTCTTTTGATCGATACTTCCGGCTATTGCGCGGCTAAGTGGAGGTGGGGAAAGAAAGCAAAAGGGGGGGAGAGGTGTAGAGAGAGAGAGAGAGGTGCGGTGTCTCTGCGACGTCTTGGATTGGAGAGTTTGTCGTTGCGTGGGTGCCAGTGGCTTCTTATTTCTTACCTGCAAGATTGATGTCACGCCCATTGGATTATTTGTGGATTGTGTGGATTTGGGGTGCGGTCAGTTTTGGATTTTAGAAATGATTTTGTAGAGGATTTTAGGGGTGTGTGTTTGTGCTTAGTGGAGGGATGTTGATTGTTATGAGGATTTTGTGGTTGTTGATTGATGACGAATTGAAGAGACCATTTAGGATAAAATTGTCGGTGGAAATTTATTGATGATAAAGACGCTGCCTTTTATGGTAATTTGATATTAACCAAACTATTGCTCTATACCAATTCCTGATAAAATCAAATTTTCAACAATTTTCCACATTGAATTCTCTTATTTAAAAACTCTCCAATCATTTACATTCTGTATAACATAAAACAAGTACCAATCAATATCATTTCAAATTGGATGGATCCAAAAGAAATATTATGAAATAAAAAATAAATAAATTAAACTCATCAATCCAACATCATTCCTAATAATTTCAATAAAATAACTGACCAATATATTTTGTCAATTTTCATTTCGAAGGGCGATTGATGAAAACTAAACAAACAAATCAATATAAATTGGCAACATGGAAACACAGAATGAGTAAGAATTGAATACGTATGACGGTATCAGTGGGTTGTCTGTCGCGGTTTTGAGGCGGGATCAACTTCAATGTTTGTACACGCGTCTATTTGTCCATTTGCGTATCAGCGTCAGTGGCTTTATAGGAATTAGCGGTGTATTGTGGGTTGGCAGATGGGCGGTAACGATGCATTGGTGCAAGAGAAACATCAACGATCCGTTGGCCAAAGCAAAATTTCAACTCTACATTCAAACAAACACATTGGCATTCATACATAGAGACACAAAGAATGGTGAGTGAGTGCACATTGACAGAGATAAAGCTAGGGAGAATGGATATATGTCCATGAAGAGAGTAAAACAGGGTATACAGAGAGAGAGAGGAATGTATAAGGGATGATAGAGATGAAGAGCAATTGCAATGGGGACGGCGATTATTCTCTGTGCGGCTGTTTGTCAATATGCGATGCGATATGATCACCAAGTATAATCAGCGACCGAGTTCACCCCTTCATCCACCCTGTTCAATCCTACTACAACATGGCCACCTATTTCCTCATTGCTATCAACAAACCAAACCAACCCTTGTCCGAACCTTTTTTTTTTGTTATATGTATCCATTTCGCATCTATTCGTCTCTTCTGTCAATAGAATATGCTACTTTGTCTGACTGTAAGGTGAATGAGGGGTTGGTGGTAGGTGAAAGAGGAAATGGATATTTGTGAGTGGGAATTCAAATCTGTTGGGGGAGCTACACATGTTTTGTGCGGTTGAATGTTTCAAATGAAATGGAACGCGTGTGTATGTTTTAGAATGAGAGAGAAGATTTTGTTATTAGTAGACATTAGTGACATATTAATATAGGCCTTTGATGAGCTTGCTTTTGTGGTTCTATTGATGGAATTGGTAGTGAGGGCTTGACTGGTTGTGAACATTAGATGAAATAATTATTTTGAGACGGTAGAGATTTCTTGATTGTATTTTATAAATATTAGCAATGGAATATCACAAATATAAACAAAATAATAAATCAAATGGAATGAGCATTAAATTATTCACTGGGCAATTATTATTAATGACCTGTCACAAGTGCAATTCGTAGTCGTTCAGTATTGAATTAATCTCATTTCATTTCACAATTTTTCATCAGAACGTGTTACAACCTGCAATGTAGAAGCAACTAAAAAGAAACAAAGTTTGTAAATACCACAAATCCAGTTTTCTTCAACAATTTTTTTATTTTCACCATACGATCTAACAAATGATATCTGTCCTTATGCAGATACCACATCCAGACAAAATAACAAAGTGAAAGTAAATAAATAAATAGAGACGATTAAATAAATTGTATATTTATACGAATACATATCATACATTTTTTTATTTTAATATAAATGAAAGGAAATGAAGGTAAAACGCAACAACGAATGTTAGAAATGAACAAACACATTATGCTACAACTTTTAGTCCTTTGCTTTTCCGCCTCGTTCAATAATTTCCCTTTTCTACTTTACACAGAGGACTTGGAATGTTTATATTTATATTTAATTGTGAGTGTGTCTGTAAGAAGGAGCTGGAGTCAAGCGTGCATATCCTACATCCTCATATTCTCACTCTCCAACATCCAACGTCTTTCCACAAATCTTTTTCATGTCATCGTGGCGTAATGCATGTAATTGCACCTAACCTCATTAAATTTACGACGAATGTTACCGACTGTGACTGTTGAGCCCTTTGCCTTTATATTTATGTTTATGTTTGGATGAGTATGTGGAATGGGGTGGGCAAATGTGTTTATGTGTATGTAGATGAGACGAATTAACGGAGGATGTACCTCTTTGTTGGATTTATATCTCACCCCTCTTGTCTGTGTGTTCGCTTTATCGCATTCTCTTTGACACTGTTCAACTTTGTTATTTATTTGTTTATTTTTTTTTGTTTTGCTTCGTTACTTTTTTACCAAGTGCGAGTGCGTGTAAAGTGGTTTTTTTTTTAAATTGTGGGATGAAGGAATGTTTGGGTTATTTTGAACGTTTTGATTTGAGTTGGTTTTGTGATATTTAGATGGAGGGAAAAGTTTTTGGGAATGGAAATTTTGTCTTCTTGTTGGATTAATTATTACTGTTTATTTATATTTTATTAGTAAATCTACTCGTGATGGTCGCTGCATGTCAACATTATACTTGTGTTATATATCCCATGAAAAACCACAAAAAAAAATAAAAATATTCCCCTCACGCACGACATTCAACTCACATTCCATCGACTCCACGTCACGTCCACTCGATCTATCAATTATACTTTTTTTATTCAATGTCATTTTCACTCGCCATATAATCAAATAACTGTAATGGAACGATTGGAAAATGATGGGGAACTTGAATTTTCCTTACGACTGCAGAAAATTTATACACACAATTAAATTACATAAATAATTTTAATTATACAGCCACTAGACATATTAAATTACTTGTTTATAATTGAAAGAAAGAAAAATATAGAAACGAAAAAATTCTTAGGAAGGAAAAAATATTACGAACCACCTGAAAAGTGACTTAACTATATAAATGCCGAATCACTTACGCTGACGGAGGCTTTTACCAACTTAGGGGTGGTTTTTTTTCTTAGCTAAAGAAAAAGAGTTAATGACGATTCTTTTTTAAGTAACCCACGCATTTATTTATGTATGTTTATGTGCGAAGTAAACTTGGCAATATAATTCACGTTTAATAACTCTGCTCATTAACATTGTAATTCTCATTGTGTTATTAATTTATGTTCCTTGGGGTTGAATGTTTATACAAAAGAGTATAAATATTATTTTTTCATAGGAAAAAGGGAAATTGATTAAATAAATAAAAGATTGGTTTAATGAATTGTAATAAAATGAAATAACTGCTCAAAGACACCGACAAATAAATGAATTTAATGTCTTCATAAAAATATTAAATATCTCAGCAAATTTTAAAACTATTAAAAAAAATCCTCCACAAATACAATTAATTTTCCAATGGTCATAAAAAAATTCCGAACAATTTCCTCTCTTTCACTAATTAAACAAACGCATGAAAAAAAATCACGAACCAGTAAATAAAATACATTAAAAAAAATTGCATAATTAATTGGATAAAATGTAGCAAAAGATGGAAAAAGAGACGACAAAATAAACATAAATATATAAATATAAATATATATAATTACATTAAAAGCGGTGCAATCAATCGTGGACAAATGTACAGGACTCAACTTGTACGTTATCGTGGTAGAATATCTGCGCGAATACTCGCCGGAATTAAATGGAAATACTTATGCCACATTCGAGGCGAAATGAGAGAGCTGCAGCCTCACAGTCAAGCACAAACACACATGAAAGACACAAGAACAGAAAAAAATAAAAGAGAGATGACTTCACGTTGGTTATAGTTATAAACTTGGACACAAGACCAGAGTGAATAAATATATATATATATATATATATATATAACCCTCTCACTCTTTCTCTCTCTCTCTCTCTCTCTCTCTACCTTTTCCTCTCTCACATTTATGTTGAATTTCATTGCGAGTGTAGTAAGAATTCCAGCACGAAGATGTGAATGAGTTGGGGCAGCTGCTACGAGCATTCCTTCTCTGTGGTGCCGTCACTGACATTTTCTTACCCCCCGAATGGTTTTTTTTATTTTTTCGCATTTTTTTTTGGCTTTGTGCATTTTCGCATTTTTTTTTCGTTTATTTCCATTGATGTCACCGCATAGATTGGTAATATGGAGAAATATTCTTGCGCAGTATTTAATATTGATGAAATTTATTTGTTTTCATCGATTTTTAAAGGATAAACAATTTTTTTTTCATCATTATCTCTTGATATTTCAAGTATTATTATTATTTTTATTCACAACAAAGAATATTGAGACAGAGAATGTGAGCGCAAGTGCAAGAATGAAAGGGCCTCGCTGTTTTATTATATACAAGAAAAAAAAAACCGCCACGTGCATCCTAAGTATTATTCCCATGTACTTGAAGTGGATCAACCACGGCCACACTCAACCCACCACACACACTCTAACCACAATAAAAACCATCCAATAAACATCCATCCACCCCCATGAAAAAGAAAAGAAATAAAAAAATAATTCCGTTCTTTCTCATGACTTTATTCTTTAACGTAGGGGGGCGCCCCAACACATACAAAATTAATTAAAGTCTGCATATCGAGACCTTGAATGTTGCAGGGGGGGTGGCAGTAGCGTTTATTGTTACCCGCAGGGTGCGAAGGACATAGGGGTCGTGTGCCGGTATCGTAGAAAGGTTAGGGGTTGATTTAAACTAGCGATGGGGTATTGTAACATTTTTTCTCTTCTCTTTCCTCCCTTTGTGATTTTCTTTCTTTTTTTCTTTCTACTGTTTTTCTTGATGCACACACTTGACTCTCACCATCTCGGTGGTCGTTCGAGTACCTACAAGCGGAAGAAGAAGGAATAAAAAAAACTACCCCTCGCGCCTTGTTAAGAAATTAATCACTTTCTAGCTTAGTTGATGTGTAGGAATGTAAATGCGCGAGTGTGATGGGTTAGGGGGTGCTTTCTATATTTTTTTTTGCGTTTTCTGTGGGGGTTGTGATGTTATTTTAATTGTGAACAAATTACAGGGAGAGAATGCACTTGATGTGTGGATTTATTTGTTTATGTGTCTCGTCATTTTCCTCCTTTTTTTTTTCTCTTCTCATTATATTTGTGAAATATTTTCTTTTTTTTTTGCTTGGTTTTTGTTGATGAAAGGGTTGGTAGGTTTGTTTTTTATTTTATTTTATTCTTGTTTTGTATGCAGGGGATGAGAGTGGATGTTGCAATTAAAAAAATTGTCTTCCGCGTGTTTAAGTTGTGCGCTCTTGTGATATTTATTTTGTTGTGGTGAAATAGAGAAAAGTTTGTAAAAGAAAAGAAAAATAAATTTAATATTTCAGATATATTTTTTTTTGTTACTGTCCAGTGTTCTTCTTTTTATCAATCTCATCACACAACTGAGATTATCGAATAAAATAAAATAAAGTAAATAATAAATTGTTGAAAAATCTCAAGATATTTATGTGAGATGAGGAAGGAAATTCGATTGCTGACACTTCACATCGACTAGAAAGAATAACTGAATACATTAAGGAATGAGGTATCGATAAAAACCAAGAAAAATAAAAGAAACTAAAAGAATAAGAAAAAAAAGTCCTTCGACTTTGGTATATCTTTGCTTCGAGGTGACACAAACGACAAGGGCCAGAGCTTGAAATGCGTCGACGTTTCCCTTGCATACAGACACACAAACACAGACGTGCAAGGAGAAAAAAAAACGTATACATTTATACCATGTGTGGCAGCAAGGTCTCCAGAGAGTTGTCCCTGTCTTCTCACATGAGGGGCCCCTCTTCTTTTCAAACTCTTTCTCTCTTTTAGTAGAGATAAGAACCCGAAGACAATAATCCTTCTGACGGCTGACTCGATGTGTGCGTCGGCTTATTTCTTCTTTCATATTTCTCCGCATTTTTTTTTCTCTACATTTTTGTTCTCCTTCTTTCATTCTCTCTTAGTCTAATTTTTTCTTTTTTCAATTTTTCTTGCTTCTTTTTTTTTGTCGCTTTCTGTTCGCTCTTCGAGTCACTATCGAACACACACTGGTGTCATGGGTTTGATGCACTTTAATCGGATAAACGTCTTTTGTCAGAGCAGATGAATTATATATATATAATAATGGTTTTATATATGAACGTTATTTCGTTGCAAATGTGTCTGAACAAGTTTCATTCGACCGTTATATTCATTGGAGTTGAAAGAATGAAAATAAATATTTATTCATTTACTTATTTTTAATTTATATGCAAATTATTGGAGCTCTGTTGATATTTTTATATATTATAAATATATTAAATAATTTTTGAGACTAGAAGAATGATAAAAATGAAAAAGAAGTCTATTTACATCCAAAAATAAAATAAAATAATACAAAAGATATTGTATTCAAATAACGACTGCTACACGTCTCAATATAATGCGATAATCGTTTGATTCCTTATCTGAATCGTTCGTGCAAACAAAAAAAAAGGTGAGGGAAGTGGAAAGAATAAATAAACGGACAAGAAAGAAATCCGACGAGGAAAAAAATTATAGAGACAATGTAACGCTTTGTAACTCAACATGTGAATGAATTTACTGTGAATAGATACTTTATACAAACACAGTGATGATAAATATTTGAATAGAATGTATAAAACATTGTATCTATATTTAAATACAAACACGAAAAAAAAAAGAAAATGGATATGAAATAAATATTGAATAGAATATTGAAGAAATTCGTGAAACATTTTATAATTAAATTCAATTATTTATTCATATAAATTTATGAATATTGTAGGAATATTTAGCGAGTATTAATTCATATCTTCACTGGTATTTTCTGCAATTTTGTTTATACGTTAAATGGAAGAAAATATCAAAAGGAAATTGTGAGACGTTTATATACACAAATGGATAATAAACATTTACCGATAAAGATATATTTTCCTGAGAATATTCTCTCAGAACATCATTTTTACATTCATGTGAGAACGACAGAGAACGAAACAAACACACAAAGTCTCTGATCTATGATTATGTATTTTCCTTGATGTTGAATATGTGGATGGATATTTTACGAGAGAAAAAAAAATGAAATATTTCAATTGCTTTTGACTTCTGACTAAAACGATGAGGAATTGAAATTGGTTTTTCTTTTTTGTTCAGTCATTTATTTCTGATATTTAGAAATTCAATTTGATTGAAATAAAAATAGTTGGAAATTAATATTTTATTTGTTTAAGATTGGAAAACAATTTATTGATAAGTTTATCTGGAAAAAGATTAGGAAAAAGAATAAAATAAAACGAAAGAGATTGAATATAAATTGTCAACCTCGAAATAAATCTACATTTCATACAAACTCTTCTGCAACAAATTTTTCCCTCTCTTTTTTTTATTTTTATCTAATCACTCGTACTTCGAAATAATTTTATTTGGCGTCAATGTGCGGATATAAATATAAATAACATCACACATACTAATACAAATATATAAATAAATACATGCACATAGATGTAGATTGCAGATACATATTTGTGTGACTAAAATGTATGCGAGAAGTTGAAACGCGCGCAAGAGAGTCGCGTTTAAAATCGCGTGCCCCACTATATGATGTGTACCGTATAAATGTGAATGGAACTTGCTTGGCACCCCGCCTGTTTATATTTAGCCACTGTGGGCGGTATAGCTGTCATGGATACGTATCATCGGCATAACTGAGTCCACGCGCGCGCGCAATATCTCTCCTCTTCCTCCTCTTTCTCTTCCTCTTCGTTTCATTCCCCTGCCTCACCTCCCTTCACAATTTTACTTCAAAAAATTCTCTACAATAAAAAAAAATACCAACAATTAATTCCCAGTTATCCCTACATTGATTTGATAATTATTCATTGTAATAAATTTTTATTAATTGTTTAAAGCAGTGGAAGACACGGAGGGTTAATGAAAAAAAATGTTCAAGTTCAGTAATGAACATTTCCTTTGATGAAAATATTTTTTCCTACAGGAGATCCATTGTAAAAACTACATTCATTTCGCCACCCCAATTCGTTCCCACAAATTGTAAATAAAACAATGAAAAGTAGCATAGAAGAATCATTGAAATAAGAAACAAAAGGAAGAAAAGCGAGAAAAATGTGACACAGCAATTGACATCCCGAGCACCCACCAATTGCAAATGGTACTTGAGAGTTAATAATGCAACGTCGCGTGTGCGCACTTGTACTCTACTCGCTCTATCCTTCTCCGTCTCTTCCTGTCTCTGTCTTGGATGCATCTAATATGACGTCCCCGGGCGGTGCACCGGCCTGGATGAATAAACGTCTTCCTTATCGTCTAAAATAGACTGTAAACTTCATGCATATCTGGATCATAGCCAGAGTGAGTGCGAGGGGGCCCCAGGGTATTGCAATCATCATCATTATAATATATATATATATATATATATATGACCTTACATATTATATAAATTATTAAATAATTTAAATGTTCGTTGCAAATTCCCGGTCAGTTTCTAAATGAATCCATTGATGAGTATTTTTAATTTGTAATTTCTATTTCTGTATCAATTTTTTATTCTAATTTTAATTATTTTTTTCTCTTTATTTTTTTCAGTATTCAAATCACATGGCAGATTCACAAAAGCAAATTGAAATGCAACGATTACAAACAGAGCATTTGAAACGACAGCAGGAACATATGATGCAACATCATAACAATATCCAGGAATTGCAGGCGCAATTAACAAAAGGTCAAATCAACATGTCAAATGCTGCTGCGCAGTCTTTGATGTTCCTGCCATTTCTTGATCAATTACGTGGTATACCAGTGTCTTCTTCAATGCCACCACCAATTTCCACATCAACTGGAAATAAACATATCAATTCAATTGCAAATGTACGTTAATTTATATCAAATTGGGAAAGTAGAACAAAAATTTCAATTTGTTTTTCTTTATTATAAAATGTCTGCTAGTCAATGTGAATTTGTGTTTAATTGCTTTGTTTTTATTTGTTCTATGAAGATGATTAGTCATAGAGAGAATCAGAGTTGGGCAACGGTGCAACACATGGTGCAAGCAACAACACAAATGGAAAAAGAACGATCACCAACGCCAGTGTCATCATCAGCAATTGCACCAACAGCACCACCACTACTTGATCCCGATACGCCGTTAAATCTAACCAAACCCAAATCATCAGCATCATCAACGGGCGCACCAACATCAGCATCACCTGGCAGTGATTCACATCACTCAACTGGTGCTGGTAGCAGTGGACAACAGGAACAACCATTAGCTGCAACAGCACCCAAACTTTTTCCACCTGGTCTACCTGTTCCACGAAATTATCTGCCTAGTTTGTCGTACGGTGGTTTACCACCGCATTTAAGTTCGCTATCATCACCCAGTAAGTGTCCTTATTCAATTTGAATTAAATAAATTTTTTGTTTGGATACACATTGAAATGTCCATTGAATTATTAACTAATTCTTGTCACTATATTTTTTTCTTCTTGCTGATGCAGTTGGAAAAGTTATGGTCAAGGATGATAATGGCGCTGGTGGTTCAGCAGCGCAAGCAGCTGCAGTTGAAAAACATTTTGCCATGCATGGAATTTACAGTTTACCACCGCCAAACGCTGGCGCAATTCCACCAAATCAGCAATCGCAACGACCAATGAAACATTCGGCTGGAAATCGCGTTGACGATAGGCCTGAAGAAGATCAAGACTTTCTTTCATCTCCTCATCGTAAGTTTTTAATTCTTCCTATTTTTTCTTTATATTCACGACCTGTTAATGATCAACAATAGGGAAAAAACGAAACGAAATTAACAGTAAATTAAAAAATTGTTCTCGATTCTAAAATCTTCTGTTTTTGTTTCTCTCAGTGTGGCGAGATCATCCGTACAAAGTTCCAGATGATATAACAGAGAAAGGTATTTATTTTGAACAGTTCTATAAGAGAGAATTAAATGATGAACAAAAATGGGGAATATAAGGGAGGAATTTAAGAAGCTTGGTCTCTCATTTATTAATCACTTGTGTCTATCACCATTTTTTTTGTAGCAAAAATGGTGAGACAACAAAAACGAGAGAGCGAGAGCAAGCCACATATCAAGAGGCCAATGAATGCGTTCATGGTATGGGCCAAAGATGAACGTCGAAAAATATTAAAAGCCTGCCCGGACATGCACAATTCAAACATATCAAAAATTCTTGGTGAGGAATAGTAAAAAATTGAGCGAATAAATTTGCATTGACATTTTTCCATATGAAATATTCTCGTGTCTTCATCACCGAAAATCTCCAATTCATCAATTTTCCCTCGCAACATTCCCAACTTTCTATCCTTTTCCTCTGTCTTATTCTTCTCGCATTTTTAATATGAATTTTTTTTGTTTACGGCAAATGCAGGTGCAAGATGGAAGGCAATGTCAAACTCTGAAAAGCAACCATATTATGAGGAACAATCGCGATTATCAAAATTACATATGGAAAAGCATCCGGATTATAGGTACCGACCGCGCCCAAAGCGAACGTGCATTGTCGATGGTAAAAAAATGCGAATATCTGAATATAAATCGTTAATGCGACAACGTCGACAGGAAATGCGTCAATTATGGTGTCGCGAAGGCGGGCCTGAGATGGGATTTTTATCACCAGTTAGTTCTGATTTGAATTCACAACATCATCCAGCTGGACCATCAGCACAAAGACCATCACAATCACCACCAAATTTATTAAATGGCGGCGGTGGTGGTGCAAGTGGTGGTGCTAGTGGTGGGGCTGGACCAAGTCAAGATCATTCCTCATTTTATTATCCACAAGACAGTTTGTCACCGAGTGATATGATGAATTTCTCACCTGATAATTCTGGTTCTATCAGTGGTTACGATGCAAGTCCACGGCAACATCATGATGAAGATTGAACAGTAGCTCCGGGTCAGCCTTTGTGGCAACCCGGAGCATCAAGAATTGTTCGTGAACTTTTTTGGTAACAAGGAAGAAAAGAAGAAAAAGAAAAAGAATTATTTGGAATTATTGAACAACAATTTGAATTCTCTCTCGTTTGCGATTTTCTTTTATTTGCCATAAATTATTTTGTAATTGTTTTTTTTCACTCTCTTGCAATTTCTCTTTTTGTTTTTTTTTGTGCCATCGAACAATGTTGATAATGAGAAGATTTTTGAATGTTAATTATTAATCAATCGATACATATATATAATGTAACAACCAAAGTAGAAATATTTTAGGCCATTGGAAAGAGAAGTGAAATTCTTGTGGGAAGATTTTTTTATTGTATTTCTTTTTGTCAATCTTTGAGGTTGGGCGAGAATTCAATGGATGCTAAACGATGCATGAGTGGAGTAACTCGATGATAATCAAAAGATAGAAAAGGAATGAAAGTGAATATGAGGAAGTAAAAATGAAACAACGAAGTGAAACTTCAGTGATGTATAGAAGTTTTTTTCTTTTCTTCGTATTATTTTTTGCAGTACAAAAATTTGTAGGGACTTGCAACATTCAAATAATTGAAACGAAAAAGAGAAGCTTTACTAAACAGCAATGAAATATTCTGTACTTTTTTTTATTATTCTAGAGACTGTTGAAGTCGTGTTGGAAAAAAATCGCCATTGGTCATTTTGCGACAATTACAAATATTTCTCTCTTCTCCCTCTCTCTCTCTCTGTTCGGTGTACTCAATGAATTAATAAATAGATGAGTAAATGCAGAAAGAGGGATATATTGTGAAACAACACAAAAATAAGAAAAAGAAAAGGAGGAAAGAAAGTTGATGAAACAATGAAATTAAAATTAAAATGCTTAGTACTTATAGTATTTTTATTATCATCTATTTATTGAATCTCATATCAATTATCCGAAGAAAAAGGTGGAATAAATGAATGAATAAATAAACAATCAATATAAATAAATGAATTGTGTGCGATTTTAGAATGGGAAGAAATGAATGAAACAATATTTAAATAGATGCGCGAATGCATTAGATAGAAAGAGGAGAAATAACTGTAAAAAATGATCAAAGAAGAAAATCGAACGGAGATAAAAGAAATAAATTATCTACAATTTTTCTTTGCTCACGTTCACAATATTAATTAATAAATTCTTCTTTTTTTTTTATTCGTGACAGCGCGATGTGATAAATAAAATACTTATATGTGCCAAATAGAGCGTTCGGTTGTTGTATTTAATCACCGAATAATCCGCCATTGGCTCGAAAAGCAAAGAAAAAACGGAAAAAAATTCATAAACAACTAAATGAATGAATAAATATTTGTTTTTCTTCTGCTACTTTTCACCTTTTCTTCTCTTTATTAATTAATAAAAGTCAGTGCAATTTGTTTGTTTGTTTATATAAATAAATATATTTTTTTTCTTTTCTTCATGAATAAACAAAAAAAAAGAAGAATGTGTAGAACACGAAGAAAAAGAGCGAACGAACCAGTGAACGAAAGAGAAATAAATATGAACACGGTACCTATATATATAATTTTATATAAAAGAGAAGAGAAAAAAGAAATACAGAAAAACGAATAATTAATCAATTAAAGGAACAAAAAGAAAGAGCCAGTATCCGCAAATATTTGCGTGTCAATACGAGAACAGAATGAAAGAAAAAAGAAAGAGCAATGAAAATATGGAAAACAAAATTGAAACACAACAATTTTTCCGACTTCTTTTGTTTAAGTAACAAAAAAATATACAGAAATAATTTGCGCCCACAATTTTCGAGGGTATGAATAAATAGAATTAGAAATTAAATGTTAATATTTATTTTATGTATATAAATGAAACGAAAACGGGGGAAAGAAAAAAGAAAAAGAAAAGAACAAAAGTGAAGAGAATGGAACGAACAATTGAGAATGTGAAATCATTATTTCATAAATGTTGTAACAATTCAATTGTTAAATTAATTTAACTTACAATCAACAAAACAATATGGCCGGGCGTCTAAATATTATTATTAAACAATTAATTGATCAATTAATTTCTTATTCAACTGATTGATCAATTAATTCATTACTTTTTATTGTACTTTTAATTGTAATCTTTAAACTATTGTACAGTGTAATTATAAATAATTGATTGTGATTGCGTGAGCGAGCGACAAGAATAAATTAATAATGAACATATAAAATAGTAACAAAAGCGAAAATAGCAGGAAAAATGACGAGAAAAAGCGATTGAAATTTAATAACATGAAATGTTTGTTTCTCGCTTTCTTTCTTTCTCTCTTTTCGTGTTAATCAATAATCAATTGGACTCATTGATTAATCAGTTGGTTAATTAATCAGCGTAGAATTTTAACTCGTGTTGATAATGGTACTGTTTTCTTTTTTTTCCTCTGTTATTCTCTCTTTTTCTTCTTATTAATATTCAACGAATGTTCTCAGTGTAATTAATTTTATAAATCTTCTTCCTCGTTCTCATTTTTTTCTTTTAATCATCGTCTTCACATAGATTTATATTTATATATATTATTTGTTAATTATTGTAGCTATTAACTTTTATGTTAAATAATATATAGGAATTCTTTTATTTTATTTTAACGGAGGAACATTTTTTTATCCTCATTTTCTCTGTTTTTATCCTTTTGAAAATTCAAATTTTGTGCTGAACAAAAATTTTTATATCAAAAATCATTGGAGAATAATTGAAAATTTATATTAATATTATTTTTAACTATATTATTATTATTAATTATTATTATTATTATATAAAGAGGTTGTAAGTGCCAGTTTTTTTTAATTGAAAAGAAAAAAAAATGATGAAGATGGTGGAAAAATAATAATGAGAAATAATTATTTAAATATTTGTTTCGTGTCTTTTTTTTTCTCTTTTTCATCCTTTTTTTTTCGTCTCCATTATTTCAGTGATTAATTTACCAATCTGATGAATGAGGTGGGATAGAGAATAAATGTGACGAATTATCCTCATATAATAATTATTGAATGAATGAATAGATGAATAAATAGATGAATAAACCAATAAACTAATGATAATCGAAAGAAGAAAACAAAAGAATAAATTAAAATTAATGGAATAAAACATTAGTGTATTGTAAATCAAATAAATAATCAATAATTCTTCAATTAATGAATAAAATAAGTTGTATGTATTAATTGATTAAGAAACAGATTTACAAAGATTATTTAATCTCAAATTTTCAAACGATAAAAATACTCTATGAGAATAATGAGGTCATGAACAAGTTCTAATTTGTTTCTTTGTTTTTGCAATTGTTCGTTGTTGTTACATATATATATATGTGTATATGCGAAATAAGAAGAGGAGGGAGAGAGGAAAAAATTATCATACGATAACATTAGTTATTGGGTTATTCCTTTGATATTTAGATATTTATTTTCTATTTCTTTTTGTTTATTTCTCAATTGATTTCACAAAATCTTTGTCTCGATGGATTTATAGATTAATAAGTAAATAATTGAATGAATAAATTAATTAATTCAGTGTAAATAGTCATGCGAAACATTTATCGAGTGTGTTTGTCTAATGTTTATGTAAATGCGAATGAAAATGTGAGACAAATTGTGAGAGAGAGAGGAGAAGAAAAGATGCAGGTTGAATGTGAATATTAAAATCACAAACGAAAGAAAAACATCACAGATAAATGATTGATTGAATGAATAAATAAATAAATAACAGAATGAACTGCAAATAATATGAAACCAGAAAATAATGTGGATTAGAAATCTGTAGGGAAGCCACGAATTTACAAAGAATTCGTCTCATTATTTATTTATTTTCTCCCAAATCATCTCATCATAAATAGTTATCTATCAATATAAACAAATCATTAATTCATAAATATTCTTCTGTTCATTTATTCATGTTGTTTAATCAACTCAAATAAATTCCAAATTCATCTGAAGCTGAAAAATATTATTGAAAATAAACGAAACAAGATATACAGACATGAAAATAATCGGCTGTGACCGAAGAGATAAATCAATTTATTGATTCATTAATCGATCGATTGTAATAACTGATCGATTTCATTATTTACAACTGTAATATAGATCAGATGATAATCTAAGGGATTAAACAGAATATAGAGATCAACTCTGAAACTTTTTTGAATCTCTGAAAAGATGGGAGTGAAGAAAAAAAGCAACAACGCCATTATAACCTTGAATATACTTGTACCATTATTTTTCTTATTATTATTACTATTATCATTATTATATTATTGTCATCATTATTGCATTATTATATTATTATTATATTCATATTTATTGTAATAATTTATAAAGATTAGGTAATAACCTCTTTGTTGTTTGTATTTTCCAATCGTAATCAATTATTATGTATAAAAAAATGAATAAATATCAATATAAATGATCAAAATATTTATATTTGTGTTCTAACAGTTTTTTTATTTCGACCCTTTCCAGTCTTTCAATTTTTTATTTTTTTTATTTTTCGATTAATTTATCCTCAGCAACGCGCGAAATCAATCTAGAATGAAGGAGAAAAAAAAATGGCGGAAATTAAATTTTTTCGAATTTTTGGCCGACAGTGTCGCCGCCTGGCGACATTCTTTATGTACTAACATTTTCATTTTTGGTCATTTTTTGGGCCCTGGCGCCATCTCTCGGAATCCTTTGCGAAATAGAAAAATTGTTCCGGGATTCAGTCACTGGCGCCATCTGTCGGAATCCTTTGCGAATTAGAAAAATTGTTCCGCGATTCTGCCACTGGCGCCATCTAGCGATATTCTTCATGAACTAAAGGCGAAATTTTGCATTTTCCGATTTTAGTACTAGTGGTATTCCGAGAGATGGCGCCACAGCCCAAAAATGTACAAAAACTTGGGCCATTAGTACATGAAGGCCGTCGCCAGGTGGCGACACTGTCGACAAAAATTCGAAATTTTTCGATATTAGTACTGGTGGTATTCCGAGAGATGGCGCCACCGCCCAAAAATGTACAAAAACTTGGGCCATTAGTACATGAAGACCGTCGCCAGGTGGCGACACTGTCGGCAAAAATTCGAAATTTTTCGCTATTAGTACTGGTGGTATTCCGAGAGATGGCGCCACCGCCCAAAAATCTCCAAAACCTTGAATCATTAGTACATGAAGACCGTCGCCAGGCGGCGACACTGTCGGCAAAAAATTCGAAAAAAATTTTTTTTTTGTTTTTTCGCTATATATCATTGAATAACGAATCATTGTGTCTCGTAGACTAAAACAATAGCTTTTGTTTATTTATATTGAGAATATCGCACGCATAATAAGTGCAATGTTGAAGAATTGCGCCAGATTTGTAGGTTATCTTGTCGTAAATAATTATTTGAATAACTACACGTTTTTTCATTGTTTCAATCTTGAATTTTATTAAAAACTAATGAGTTGTTGATAATGAATACATATTTATGGGATAAAGGAGATACATATTGTTTTTACAGTGTTTTTTTTATATCTTGTACCAATTTTTCAGGTTATGTGCAGACCAGTTGTGTCGCCAATTGCAATTGGTGTATCAGAAGGTAATTTTGTTGTCGTTAGGAATAAATCTGATGAAATAATCACTGCAGAAGGCAGTGAACCTTCAATACCGCTCTATGTTGAACGAGAGGGCGAAAATATTGAATTAAAACGAGCACGGTGAGCTGACGAAGACGATGAAAAAGAGCAAAACAGAATAAGTAACTCTGTACGAGAGCTGACGTTGATTATTGCTAAATAATTGTTTGTTTCAGATTGGTTTATCAATCAAGAAAACGTGGAATGTTGGAGAACGGTCTGGTGCTGAGTACATTCGCGAAAAAATATTTGTCTACATTCAATGAAGAGCAATTGAAATTGTACGATCATTTGATTAATCTACCGACAAATGATTGGGATTTGTTTTACTGGGCTGCAGGAGTTAAACAAACTCCTGATGAATTTAATCATGAAATAATGGACCTGTTGAAGAAACATGTTAGAAATGACGACAGACAATCGCGAATTGTTCAACCTGAACTATAATTCGTTGAAGATAAAAACTTTCGTCGCAATAATGATGATACAGTCAATTGTAAAAATTGTGTTGGTATAATAGATTAATATATAGTTGTTAACATAATATAATTATGTACAGGAGAGAAGAGTAGAATAAAATGATACAGATTTTACTTTACTTATTACCATAACTTCATTCTTTCACACAATAGAAAAAAGAGCTAAATGAATGACGAAGAACACCATGAATTAATTGAAAAATATTAAACTTTATTCTTTAAACTGCTAATCTTATTTAATTACGTTCTAGTTATTCAATCTGACCTAACCTTCATTGTGAAAATCGGTTCTTTCGCTGGATTCATCACAGTCTTTGATTAAATAACACAAAAAGAGATTACCATCGACATCAATAAAACCATGTGAAACACAAATCAAACATTAACGTCACGATTATAATCCAAACGTTTGGAATCGCAACGGATCTTTGATGTAGGCTTTCTTCTGTGTAAAATCAACTAATCCAATACCAGTAGTTCCTCTATTCCGTCCATTTCTCGTTGCCCTGGAGCGTTTTTGAAATGTTCCACTAGCACTTTCTGCTTTATTATCCGAACTTTTGAAACGTTTAGCATTACTGCCACGACTTTTCACTGGGAAACGTTTCCTACCACGACCAGAAGAGTTTCTAGATCTACTTGTGCCATTAGAATTACTTCCTGTAGCAGTGTCAACCCAATCGTCAGTGTTGAATGCTGCGGCTTCTTCAATTTCATCCATTTCTTCAACTTCAGCTATTTCCTCCTGTAAAACCAATTTTTCCGCTGCATATTTCTGAGTTATTCCAAGCAAAACTTTGCCGAATTTCTCAAAGTTAGCTCGCGTCACGTGTGGTATTTTCATCATTTCTTCTTCGTTTGTTGGCATTTGTTGACTCATAGCACGCACTGCGATCATGTTCATTATTGAGGAAGCAGAAACGTCGAGTGCACCTGCGAAACCTTTAATGTCACGCATTAATTCAGCGTAACATTTGTCTTGGAGCTCTTTCAATGCTTTGTTAGTTGGTTTTGTTGTTGATGCTACTGTTACTGTCAGTTGACTTCTGCCTGTTGCTCGCACCGGGAATAGAAGCTGCGATAAATAAATAAATGAATAATTAATACCAATAATATCCAACGAATGAATTCTTTCACCTTTGAATCGTTGGATGTCATAAATGCCTTTGCATTTGGTCCAACTTTGAGATAAGCTGCGACAATTTCTTGATTGGTGTACATTTCTTCTTGTAAATAACCATCAATAATTAATTTCCGAATAAAACGTTCAATGTCATTGCGTGTTGAATTTTTTCCCCGACCAAATATTTGATGAGAGTCCAAGCCTTGATAAGTAACCGAAGAAATAAAAAGATAATCATTGTAGATAATAGAATATTAAATACAGGATGAATTTTTAAATTAGTACGTTTGTATAATTGGTTTTACCTGCATCACGAATTTTTTTAAGATTGCAACCTTTGAAAACTTCTGCTAAGAAAATAACTGTGAGTTTACTTCTTCGTGAGCTAGTTATTTCACGTACTGCATCGATCAACATTTTTGCATCTACTGTCATGTCAACTTCCGTGAAAGAATCCTGAAATTAAATTCTTCAATGATTTATATGCTTTGATGAAAGACAAATGGAAAACATTTTAATTTATTCTCACCTTATTTCTACAATTGTCGCAGGTTGTTTCTTTGATTTTGGAACATTGTTCACGTGAGAATTTTTCACCGAAATAATTCAACTGTAATTCACGTCGACAGTCAGCTCTGTTTTCACAGAAAGTTACAATTTGTGATAGATTATCCAAATGAGTTTGCAATGCTTCTCTTGATGAACCGTCACGTTCCATCATGCAACGCATTCGTATTGTGTCGGAATAATTGTAGAATAAAATACAGTCAGCAGTTTCACCATCGCGACCTGCGCGACCACTTTCTTGATAATATCCTTCAATTGACCTTGGTAGTGTCGCATGAAATACAAAACGCACATTTGGTTTATCTATCCCCATACCAAATGCAATTGTTGCGCAGATTACTTTTGCCTGAAAAAAAAAAAATGAAAATTGAATTTAGAACTGATAAAATTTGTCAATGACAAACAAAAAAAAAGTTAATCTTTCTCGGGCTCTCACGCCTTAACCATCAACATTTCATAATTGAACCCAAAGTATTTTCTCTTCAAAATCGCATGCTCTACAAAATTGCCCTCTTGCATTTTTTCTCTATCTCTCACCGTTTCTACAATATTCCTACTCAAACATTCTATTTTATCATTCCAGCCCAAACATCAGAATTGAAACCGAATCCAAACCTTCCTTTCATTAAATCCCATAAAAAAGATCTCTATGGATAACTCACCTCATCAGCAATCCACCTGGTTTGTATATTTGTTCTCTGTGAATCGGTCAATCCAGCATGATAACTTAAAGCAGTGATTCCATTAAGTCTAAACTGATTGGCATAATCATCGCAGTCCTTCCTCGAAAAACAATAAACAATTCCACACATATTTTTATATTTCTCCTTAATCATCGCAGCAATTTCAACAAAACAACTCTTCCCTTTCTTTTCAACCACAGTATATCGTAAATTTGGTCGATTAAAACTCGACAAAAACCATTCAGGCTCACGCATTTTTAAAGCGCGTAAAATATCTTCTCTAACACGAGGCGTTGCGGTCGCAGTTAGTGCAATCATATTTACATTTGGAAATCTATCTCTCATTAAACTCAACCGCTTGTAATCAGGCCTGAAATCATGGCCCCATTGACTGACACAGTGAGCCTCATCGATGACAATCCGTGCGAGCAATTGTCGTTCATACAAACGCTCAAAAGTTGCAAGTAATTTCTGCGATGCAGAAATTTTCTCTGGTGTCACATAGAGAACTTTAATTGTCGGGGTTTCCTTTGCTAAATCTGTATAAATTGCATTTGCATTTGCATCAGTGATTCCACCCAACATGTGCGCAGCTTGAACATCAAGCGATTGTAATTTCTGTACTTGATCCAACACCAAACTCTTCAATGGTGAAATAACAAGTGTCACACCACGAGAAATCATCGCTGGCAATTGATAACATAATGATTTACCACCACCAGTTGGCATCAATACAAAACAATCGTGACCCAACATCGCTGCATTGATCGCTTGCAGTTGATTTGGTCGGAATTGAAACAAACCGAATGTATGACGGAAATAATGCTGCAGATCTTTCGAATGAGGGAAGTTGTAACCGTCAAATTCACCAGTTAATCCTGAATTTTGTACGTTTCCCATAAAGTTTCCCATCTCTGTTACATCTTTAGATTCATTCGATGTCATTATCGTTGCTACGATCTCTCGTGATTTCGCTGATTCACAATAATAATCTCCAAATGATGGGAAACTCTGTAATTCATCTGACAAAGTTCGTTCAACTGGTTTTTCAGGTATTTTTTCTATTTCATTCGACGAATCCAAATCAACAAAAGAATTGTCGAATGTATGTGATGATGATGTTGGTTTTATTTTCCGTTCGTGCTGTAGTTGATTATTTTTATTTAACGAATTTTGTGCTGATGTTCTTTCTTGTTGATATATTTTCGTAATTTTTGTGTCTGTGATTGAGTTGGTCGATTTTTTGGGCGATGGGGTTTTGTCTTGTGCTATTGTGTTGGATATTGATGCTATGGGTGAAACAGACTGCGAGGATTTTTTATCATCGGATTTAGGTTGCGATCGTGTAATGAACGGTTCAATTTTGCTGCATATTTCTTTGGGCAGTGTTGATTTGACTAAGCGTTTTAATTTAAATGTTCCATGTTTGGGATCACTTTTGTCCTGCGATGAATTGTGATCGCTATTATTTAAAAGTGATTGATTAGAAGTAGAATTTGTACTGGCGTTGTGATGATCGTTTTCAATATCACTTTTTGTTTGATCTGGTGATAAATCAGCGCTCAATTTACGTTCAACTAAACGACATTTCGCTCGCACACGCTGTCGCAGTACTCGCAATTGATTGAACGCTTCAATATCAAATTGTGGAAATTTCTCGAGCACTGAAATCGGAATTTTTTCTAACGTTGTATTAAATTTTTCGAGTATTTCAATATAAAGATCTTTCAATTGTTGATTGTGTTGTGATAATCCGTCCTTCGATGTCGGTAATGGTGAAGTTATTAATGGCGACTCTTTAATATATTGAACATAATGTGAAACTTCAGCGTCCATCAATAGAGGTTGGAGATTAATTTTAAAGTCTTCACCCTGCCACTGTTTTCCTGACATTTTAATTGGACTTGGAGATTTCAATTGTTCGGATGAAGAATCAGAAAATCTTTCGCTGAGTTTCTTCACGATTTTCTTATTCGGTGATGATGTTTTTAATGGTGATGATTTCGTTGGCAATTTATTTGATGTTGTTGCACATTCATTTGGCTTTATCAATTTTGCTGTGGATTGTTTTTTTGGTACGAATTTTATGTGATTGGATTTGCTTGAAAGATACTCAATGGGACTTTGTGATGCCGGTGGTGTGTTGTCGTCTGGAAAATCGTCAATGTCACTGTCAGAATTTACGATTAATATTGCCGAGGGTTTTAGTAAGTTCGTAGACGGTCGGAGTTTTCCCTTTGGCGACTGAGATTTCACTGGTGAATTCTCTGCACTGCTCTGAAATAACAAAATTAATCAACCTATTCCCTTAATCATAAATATTAATAAACACTGAATATTGTCCATTTCAAATACTTACAATTGATATAATAGAATCGCATCGATCTATTATAGAATTCTCCATTTCCTTCTGTTTGTCTATTGTTTACATCAGAAAGACGAACGCCCAATGCGAATTCAATTAATCGATGAAATAAAATCAGATTCACAATCATAGGTTAATCTTTCTCTGGATACTGTAAACAAATATTAATCAATAACATCAGGTGTCATCTACTTTTTTTGCATCTAAATTATATCTATTTACCATTTTGTTTATGTATTTTATGATTCCTCTTGTGCCAATGTTCAACATAACCTCAAATGTGCGTTTTTCAGTAATTACACCTGAAATAAAAAGAGAAACAGTAAAGTTTGCCTTGTTCATGTTAATTGCTGTAACTAAATAACTTTATAAGCAATTAATTATAGTTTTATTAAAATATTATTCGCAAAGAGCGAAAAATTGAGGTTAGAATTTACATTTAACGGCCAACGTCCCAGTACACACTTGAAGTTAGTCACAGAAGGAATGTACCATTGGTGCAGACGGCCCACGTCATTACATTCGATATTGATAATTCAAAATGGCGAACGAAGCAACGAGAATCGATTACAGTTTAGGTTATGACTCGATTTATTTTGCGAGGGAGATTTGAATTATGAGAAAGTGTTGACCAAGGTAGAGATTTGGGTAGGAAGACTTTGATGCAGGAAATTGATAATGTTGGACTTGAAATGGAAAAAAGTGTTGACTTAGGTAAAGAACACTTGGAGGATAATTCCTGCCTGAAAATACTGTGCATTTTCAATGAATGAGGGACCAAATCAATGACCAAAGATTATCAGAATATGATTCTTCAATATTTCCAAACTAACTAAGTTATTTATGATGAATTTGGCACAATTAGCGATGTGCAACATTGCAATTATTTTAGTTCATCAATTCCTACTGCATAAATATTAAAAAATGTGACTAATTTGCGTTTTACAGGTACGAACGGCGAGAATCATGATCTGTGTTCTGATTTTCACGGTGCTATACGAAAAAATTACGCAATGTTGAAGGGCGGTGGAACTTTCCATGCTGTCATCTGTTGGAATTCGAATTATCATATATGATTAAATTTTATAAACGTGATAAGACCTACGAATTTTGTCTCATTAACTTTGACCGAAAACTTTCTCCTCGGAGTAGTAAAAGAATGTTCATATCAATAAAGTCCTCAGGAAATATTTTACATGATAAACGATATGAGAATAATTAATGCCTGAAGTGGAAGACCAAGCGGGTATATATAGCAAGATTTTCGAAATATTCATCAGACGTGTAAAAATTTCATCTTCAGAAGCATAAATTAGACGCTTTACACAATGTCGCTGAAAGTTATCCTAATAACTTTTTGTATCTTTTGTGGAGTTTGCAGTTCAGAGGATGACGGATATGATTCTTATACTGGTGAGTGGGATGCTCAGCTGGAACTATGTGAAAGTGCTACCAAATGCGAGACAACTACCTACCCACTGAATGACTTTCCACGTGAAATGATGACAATCAACTCTGACGTCGTACTTTTTGGAGAGTTTAAACTGAAGACGAGATCACAAAGGAGCCAAACATTTTCTGAGGTGGAATTGGATGAATCCGATGAAGTCGGTGGCATCAAATATTATTATGGATTTTTGCTTGTGGAAGGGAATAAAGACGATAACGAGTTCACCAATGCAACATTGGAGCTCAAAGTTTCTAAGACGAGTGCTTTCTTATCAATAAAGCTTTGCATTGAATCCAAGTTCGATAGCCCCTGCAGCTCGGTATCAGTTGACATCGATGAGATATCATATGGTGATCCACTTTAATCTGTTAATTTGTGAATATTTATACTTTAGAATTTGTCTTCTCAATATATCAATATTTTTAAATGTAATAACTGATTGTTGTCATTACTAAATTGTGACCTCATTGATAAGTCCTAGTAATAATGAACCGCCTAAGCGTTTTGTAGAAAATATCAATTAATTACAAGGTTCCTCAATTGTACAGCAGAGTAATTTCTTATTAAAGTTCTCTTCAATTTTTATCAAATTCCCTTCCATTATAGGAAGAAACTGTTCTTATCAATAAAGCCCGTAGGTAATATTATATGACAAAATATATAAAACGAGCAATTGAAGTAGAGGAACTGAATGAGTATATAAAGTGTGACTTTCAAGAGTTTCATTAGTCGCGTGAAAATTTGTCTTCAAGAATATAAACTAGAAGCTCTACACAATGTTGCTGAAAGTTATCCTAACTCTTTGTATTATTTTTGGCTTTTGGAGTTTGATATCTGCAGATACTTATAATATTCGTGGTGATTGGCGAGGTGAAATAAAGAAATGTTGGGGTGATCATGGCTGCAAGGAGAACATTTACTTGCTGACTGGTTATTTGCCGCGTGAAATTATGAGAGACAGGACTATTGTGAAAGTTCGTGGAAGGTTTGAACTGCAGGTAGGATCAGCAAAGCCACGAATATTTCCTGAATTGCGTTTGGACCGGTTCTATGACACCAATGGCATTAGAACTTTTGAAGGAGCATTGAGATTAGGACTTTCAAATGTTGAAAACGCCTCAATGATAATCCAGCTCAACATTTCTACGATGCTGGGTGGATTGAAATTGAAGCATTGCGCTGGATCTTCGCTTGGAGCGTCTTGTGTCCGAGCATCAGCCCACATCGAAGAGATAGAAGTTATTGTTTAATCGAATTAATTAATTCTAAAATATTTCATGTTTTCAATTGTAATATTTGATAGTTGTCTCCAATAAATCGATGTCCCATTAAAAAATTATGAAACTATTCAATCATATTACATTCTCCTCCTGTGTCGGTTTGTACTTCTGATAAGATATTGATGGGATCCATAATTATATAGCGATAAAAATGTTATCAGCAGATAATTCATTGTTCGTTGACGTTGGCGTGAAACAAGTCATTAAATTCCAAGCATTCGTAATTTTCAACATGAACCTGCAACAAAAAAGAAAGATAATAAATTCTATTAATACTTTTACGTGAATACTAAAGTGACATAGAAATAGAATTCCTAATTAGAGATGTGTATGAATTGCAATGTTGTCTTGGCGTTCGCAATAGAATAATGTTTGCGTCTGAAGCCACAATAGAATTTTGATTTCTGTATTTTTTCCTACAATCGAACAATTTCCCGCAATAAAAATGATTCCACGAAAATAATCGGTGCCAAGTTATCAAAGAGGTGTTGTTCATCGATAATTGGGGCACCAATTATCGATGATGTCAGTTCTTGTGGTCAAGTAATCAAATGTCAGAAGCCCTCAAGCGATATAACAATAGACAATAGAAAAAGTAATGGATTCCAGTTAGTACATGATGTAGTATTTTTCTGAAAATTTTTAGTATAACTGGTTGATATTTCCGTGTGAACATACACAAGAAATAGTAGAGCAATGTTATTTAAATCGGACCTCACCCTTTGTATTTATTTCATCTTATGGGTGTCAGTGTCTGGAATAACCTTTGAAGTTCATGATGTTGTGCCTATCAAAGGCGAAAGATGTGAAGATGAAGGTCAAGCGAGCGATACAAAGTTCGATAATATTCTGCTGACCAGAGACGATTTTGATTTTGATTCTCTGAATGACGATTCTGCTGTATCATTGATTGGAAAATTTGAACTCAAAGCGGGGAATGCTGAACAAAGTTTTACAGAAATTCCGCTGTACAAACATGATCAGAGTGATAATATGATACGTTATATAGGTGGAGTATCAAGAAGTGTATCTTTGAAAAATATCCATCAACAAGCTGGTGTATATTTCTGGGTTCGTTTCTGGTCATCTGGCACTGCTGACGTGATGTATGGTTATCATATTCTATCTCAGCATGGTGAGAACTGTACGAGCGCAGAAGCAGTGGTGTATGCGCTTGAATTCGATGCTTGAAAATCCAAAAATGGAAACATTGTTCAGTAAAGAGTTTTTTTGTGTATCTTGGAGATAAAAATTGTATAGAATGAAATAAAAATAGCGATGATTGCGATGAAACAAAATGATGTTTCTACTTAAATTTTGTTCATTTCCCATACATTCATAATTCTCAGATATGATTGTCCTTCAGATGTTTTTCGTGAGAGCTTAATAGACTTACTACACGTGTTATTGCATGTGTCCAGTGCGTGATAGTTTGACCGGAACAACTTTGATGCTGAAATTAACGTTGTTAGGTCAAAAAACTAAAATTGATGCAATTTATATTGTTGATAAAATAGAAATTGGGAAAACCAATCATTAAAGATAAAATAAATAAGTCAAACACTGAAAGCATGCATCCCAGTTCAGTATAAATAGCAAGAAGTTAGAAACTTTTCATCAGACGTGAACAATTTGTCTGGAACGATACAAACCAGATGTTTTACACGATGTTGCTGAAAGTTCTCCTGACTTTTTGTCTCATTTTCGCTCTGTTCACTTCAGTGTATGGAGAAACCTACATCGTCTCCGGTGATTGGAAACTTGAACAGAAAAAATATTTGGGTGAACGTGACGCATGTAATACGAAGAATTTCCTGATACAAAGTTCTTCGACGGGAAATTTGCAGCGTGATATTTTAAATAACTCCACTATTGTGATGATTTATGGAAAGATTGAAATGACTACAGGATCAAAACAGTCTCAAATATTTTCCGAGTTCCAACTGAACAACTTCTCCCACGGCAGAGGTGGCATCAAATCTTATGAAGGATTATGGAGGGTAGAAGGCGTTTTAAGAGCCGACAACATCGCCTTCATGAAAATCACTCTCTCCATTCCTCCAACTGGTGAATTACAATTAAAATTGTATAATTGCGCTAAATCTCGCTCTACATCCTATGTCATGGCATCAACTCATATAGAAAGTATAGAAATCACTGCATAATTGGATCTACCTGTATGTGAATATTCATACCATGTTTACTCGAAATATTAATCTTTTCAAGTGTATTAACTGATCGTTATCATCAATAAATTGATGTCTAATCACCAAATCTAGGATATATTTATTCGTATCATCATTTTGTAGTTATCAATGTTGTATCATCACCGTTACTTTGAAGTTCACCAAACGTTTGTAGATATAAATATCTTTCACATTGTCAGCAACATACTGGTGTCCTCCTCTACTATCCCCACATCGTCGTATTTCCACTCGCCAATTACCGATCACGATAGCTGCTCCTGCAAATGTTGAGCTGGTCCAAAATGAAAGAATAAAATAAAATGAGTATATAATCAACACGCGGCTTCCACGAAACGAATTTTGACTTGACACAACACGTCAATTCCGGATTTTTCTCCAATGATAGTTTAGGGGCGGGAGAAACCAATGGTGAACATAAGGTATAATTAACCTTCAAAAATAAAATGAGATAATGATACTTTCAATGATAATGTTTGATGATTATAGAAAGACAAGGAATTCGTTTCATTGTACAATTAGAAACCTTCTCAGATAGTGGAAAATCGCCATTAACGAGTATATAATTAACAGCTTGATATCAAATGATTAATTGAAATTTGACATAAAATATTGACCTTAATATTCTGTTGTGGAGTCTGTTAATTGATTAATACGTTTTTGGATCGATTCTCAGCGAAACTTGATAAGAACAGTAATGAGAAAAATATCCCTTCTCTCTTTCAGCAAACGAATAGAGATTTGTAGTGGGAAATTCACAGCCACATCTGGTTTATGCAGCATTGCGCTAATCAGCTCATATCAGTCGTAACTTAGCAATTTGTTAAAGCGCATAAAAGACGAGGAATAAACATTTGCAAATCCAGGAAGAAGTTTCTACAAAGCTTGCAAAATGACATTTAAGATGAGCCTTTCTGTATACACAATCTCACTGATATTTTGGATTTCTGTGTCTGGTGAATTGCATAAATTGACTGGTCCTTGGCCAGGTGAGATACAAAAGTGCGGCAACGAAGGAAAAGAAAATCGTGATTTTGTGTACGAAATTGGAACACTGCAATCAATGAATATAAAATATGAAAAACTGAACGACAAAACACATGTAACAGCTGGAACAGATATAGAATTGAACACAAATGCAAGTGGACTATTCAAAAAAAGTACCATGGAATTGGATTTCTTTACCGAAAATAAAGATGATAAACAATATGCAGTTTATGTAGGACAAGGAGGAACAGTTGAAGAAGGATTACAAATGGCTGAACTATCACTCACAGTCACCTTTAACAAAAATGGCAACATTAAACTTGCCAACAGCGTTGCTGCTGAATCTTGGAATTCAAAAACCTGTGCCAGGACTAAATCTTACGTCAATTACATAACCATCAATGTTTGACGAAATACATTTACCCAGAATAATATTTATCGATTTTATAAGTAATTAACAAGCCTCAAAGTTAAAATTATTGATTAATGCATTTGTATTTATCCAATTTGGTATTAAATTATTTTGAAAGTCACGAACGGTTGATGTATGTGACTATTAATTGACCTCATAATATAATTATTATTGCAATAAAAACGACATTAATGAAAGTGGACCTTGAAGCTAATCAGAAATGAAATACCTGAAACATTATTGGATTATTAGATTGTTGAAGAAGTCGTGGTGTTCAGTTCGTACTTTGGACATTTTCATGTTCCTCTACACATTGAAGAGGTGAAAACACAATTTTTTTTCACAAAGATGACGCCATTTTGATTGAAATCCTCCATTTTGTGAGCAAGCCGATGAATATTTGAATAATCTTTCCATTATTCTCATTGGTGGAGAGAAACGAAATATCGAACGAGTTCAATACAAAAATATCGTTCGATATATCACATTTGGATAATATAGCTTCACTACTTTCTCTTTTTCTTAGCTGTTGCGATAAAATTGATGTTTATGACGACAGTAGCGGTGAATTCTTGATAATATTTAATTATTTTGATGATTTAGTAACCACAAAATTGTATATTGCGGTCAAAGTAATGAACATAACCTCTGCCAACAAGATTAACAATCAAATCAGTTCTCGTCATCAATTTGGGTGTCTATTCATCAATGTAACAACAAAATGGCAAAAATTACTGATCTTTCCATTGAAATACTTAAAAGAATATTTTTGTATATCGACTTTGTTCACCGACAACGTTTGGAAATTGGTTAGAATTTCTGATTTCTACTTGCAAAGTGGCATTCGAAACGATTTTAGAATGATCTCTTGTGAAATGATCGTTTCCAATGTTACTTTATGATTGAAGATAATGATTACGTTTTTATCATATGAAAATATTTATTATTGTGCTACAACAATAGTTTGCAAACGATGGCGATACATCAATCGGCAAATTTGGCAGAATAAACACAAATTTCATTTTACAATGGACCATCCGCACCATTCCAAATGTTATTTTGAAAACGATCAGGATGGAATACACTTAACGAGTAATAAAATTGTTTACTTAGAAGCAATTTTGTCGAAGTTTGATGGCAATCTTGTTAAATTGAACGTCGATGATAAATATAATTCGCGCAATAAAACACCAGACACCGTATCGGATTCAATTAGGAGGAATAAGGATCTCACTTCTGTTAGAATTGCTATAAGAAATAATGATGTACGCAGAAATTTATTGGAATTTATGCGGACAGAGAAACTTCTGCACTTATCAATCGACAATTTGGGTGGATCTGGACCATTGTTGGATTATACGATTGAAACAGTGAAGTTGATTGTTTAAAGATATACCAATGATGTGATGATTCTTTGTTGATTTGTATTCACGTTTCCATTTTTACTGTTCGATGTAGGTATTGAAAAAGTCTCGAAGATTGGCATTTCTTCATATCAGTTTTGTATCATCAACGTCATCAGTTTTAAAAATTATTAGCAAAATGGATACCTTAGAGGCGTTGTATCTTGGAGATATTCAAGGTTCATCATTGCATATCAGTGCTGAAAAATTGTCTAATCTAGAAATTCTGAGTATTGAAAGTGGGAAATTGATCAATGATAATTTCCTGTGTGAAATCGCTAATAATTGTAAAAAATTGCGAGTACTTAAGCTGAAAAGTTAGGAAGAATTAATTTTTGTTAAACAAAAAATCCTTGGAGCCCTGTAAAAGTTGATGAGCAATTAATATGATATACAAAATTAATTTCAGATTGTAAATCAGTGAAAAAACGCAGCATCGAAGCTATTGGTCTGTTGGAAAATCTGCGATATTTGGAGTTGGACAGGATTTCATTGAATCTTACATTTCTGGAATTCATTTCAAACCTCGATGAGTTCTATTGCAATATTATTTCCCGTTCGGCGGGGGCAATATTGGATTTTCTTGAACGCTCACCGAATTTAAAACGATGTTACTTACTTGAAAAGGATTCCCAAAAAGATTCTGAGCAATTTCTTCAGGAAGCGATAAAAGACTGGTTTGAAAGAATCGCGCAAGAAGCCGGTGCCAATGTCGAATGGCGTCGTCCCGAGCCCTTGCACCTTATCCACTGGGAAAAGATATTTTAAATGTAAAATAATTGCTCATTAATATCATAGCTGAGACGTTAACGATCTCAATTTCACTGCTTTTCTTTTCAACATCTTGTTGTACAAGTGGAATCAGAAATAAAGTAAATATACAGTGATATAAGAATTATTTATTTTTCTTTTCTAAGGCAATTTGGCCTTCCTTGTGTTTCAATTATTGGCAGAACTACTGATAAATCCTATAGAAGAGATACATTTAATAGACTCGTGTCAATAAACTGAAATAAATCATGAAATTATCACACGTAGGTAATTCAATGTTGTGATAGCAATCCAAAAATAGATAAATACAATAAAAGTCGAAAACAATTCCAACAAAGACATGAAAGATCTCCAACTGGAATTATCCTTCAGCAGGATGTTGTAAACCGGAAATATCCGATAATGCCCGAACGCATCCACAGAAACCGTTGAACATTTTGCTACGTGAAACCGACAGAACCTCAAAATTGTTCCCAGTCGAAGCTCCAGAACTGCTTATGAGCTATTTTTCTTGGTCTTTTATACAATTCTTCATTCATTCACAAGCCACGATTAGATATTATCATTCAAGATCATAAATTCATCTTCAATTCTGAAAATGAATAGCAAATGTACTATTGATCATCTTCCCAACGAAATGTTGACGGAAATACTTTCCTTTCTCAACGTTGTTGAACGACAACGGATAGAACGAGGTCAGAAAATCTTTCTATTGTGAAAACCTGATTAGAGAGTCGAATTAGAAACGATTCATTTGGAGTATTTGAAAGTATTCATAAAAAATTCAGTTCGAATCGTTTCGAATGCTACTCTGTAATCAGCATAAGTTGATACTCTTATGTTAATTGTTCTTTTCTTTTCAAATAGTTTGCAAACTTTGGCAATCCCATGTCAGAAAAATGTTCAACATACGCAAATTGAGATTCCAATGTATCGACATGCGTGTTCAAGAAAACCAGAATGATTGTTCTGTTCATAATTCTGTGCTCTTTGTTAAACATGATTTATCATATTTGCCTTCGGTGTTGAGGCTTTTCAATGGTGAACTTAGAAAATTAGATTTTGTTCTCAAAGAACCAGATCTCAAAGTTTCAGATGAAGTATGTGAATTGATACGCCAAAATGAATATTTGGAATCTGTGGGAGTTCACGCAACCAGATCTTATGGAGAAGCTGAAAAAATATTGAATTATGTTTCCATGAAACGCCTTCGACACTTAAATTTAGATGTTTCTCCCGGTTCATTGATATCAGACCTAGCTGAACTTTCAATGAAATATGCAAGTAGTTAATACAAAATCTATTTATAATACAGTTATTTATATATCTATTCATCCCTGTTTATTGAATTTATTCAGGCATTGGAGAACGCGAGTAAATTGAGATTCTTTGCCTTCACTCAATTACCATTGTGGGCATTTAATACAGTTACTGACAAGCATACATTAAAGTCATTGTATCTTCGGCGATTTAATTGTGCTCTACGCCGATTTGATGTTACACAATTACATAACTTGGAAGTTCTCAGTATTTTGGGCTTGGGAACAGCATATCGCAAGTTTTGGGATGACCTCGTAACGAACGGAAAAAATATACGTGCCGTTGAATTCAGTGGTAAAAATTTCAAGTTCAATCAATCAATTGATTAATTAATCAATGTATGCTATATAATTGTATTTCGTTTAATTCAGATGCCTCAGCCATGTCGCATGCAGCATTGACTGCGTTGGCTTCGCTACCTAATCTTCGTTCAGTACGGCTCATATTACCATTGCATGCAAATGCTTTGGAATATTTCTCGAATTTAGAAGAGATTTATTGCACTGCGTCACCGCGTCCACTTCACGAAGTACAGAATTTTCTACAACGTTGTCCGAAATTGAAGAGATGTTATTTTCAATATGAAGATCGTTATCGAGATGACGCGAGTATGTTAACTATTCAATTGAATGAACGATTCAAGAAAATTGCTACTGATGCTGGCTTTAAGCTTGATATGAGCCCACCTTCGAATTTACTTGATACTGAATGGGATAAAATATTCTATTCTCATGAGAAAGAACTGATATGATTCATTTCTCTTTCTTATTGAGTTCTGTGTTAGCCACTAGAACGATCGAAAAGTAAAAGTTTTTTATTGGAATTGGTGTATGTTTACTTGCCAGCATATTTACCTGGGATTCCTCAGAATTTAGCGGTGTAGTGGCGCGCGTAGAGCACCACTGTGTCATATTTCTATATCAGTCGCCAGACTACGAAGTGAATTCCTAAATAAACTTTCTAATTCTCATTAACTTTCCCTAATTTTCAGAAATGTTCTTGATTTTATTATAATCATCGAATAATCGATTGAAATTTGTAAAAGAATGGGAGTAAATTTCAAATTGCCCGCCATTACATCTCTAGTCCCCACCACGAATTACCAAACCGCCATTTTCTAACTGTCGCTATATGTAAACGATTATTTTAGTGATCCACCATACTCACAACTGAAAACATCCGGTACCACCCACGACGACTTTTGGAACGCAATTGTCGGCAATTTGTCTCCATTGATCAACAAATTGGTTATAATAATCACAACAAAATGTCGGATAGCTCGGACGAAGGTCTCGACGACAGTGTTTGGGTTTTTTATAAAGATAGAGACGAATGGAGAGATATTGTCCCAATACCACAAGACGATGGACCAGATCCAGTTGTTGCGATTGCCTACTCGGAGAAATGTAAAGTAATTTTTATTTATTATTCCTCTTTCTTCTATTTCTCGTCACACAACTTCATTGATGCTTCGTAACCTGAAAAAAAAACAATTTTATAACCTCAAAATAATGCACTGGTTTTGATCATGTTCATATTGATACAATTCACGTGTATAACCTCTAATATAATACGCTCATGCACGTTGGGCTTGTTATTAACATTGATATCATTGTTTATTTACAGTTCGAGATGTTTACGATTATTTTCGTGCGATATTGAAGAGCGGTGAAAAATCTGAGCGAGCATTGACATTGACTGGCGATTGTATTTGGTTGAATCCAGCGAACTACACTGTCTGGCAATACCGTCGTGATATTTTAAAAGCATTGGACAAAAATCTTTATGATGAATTGGATTATATTGATTCAATGATTGGTTTTAATTCAAAGAATTATCAAGTATGGCATCATAGAAAAGCAATTGTTGAGTTATTGCAGGATCCAGGAAGAGAATTAGAATTTACTGCCAAGGTTTTATGTAAGGATGCGAAAAATTATCATACTTGGCAACACAGACAGTGGTGCATTCACACATTCAAGTAATTTATATATTTGTTTATTTATAATGATAATTATTTCATGTGCTCTGAGTATTTGGAATTACGTTCTGCTCTACTGTATTCAACTGATTTTTTCTTTCTCCACAGACTATTTGATAAGGAATTGGAATATGTAGAGCAATTATTGAATGAGGATATTAGAAATAATTCAGCTTGGAATCAACGTTATTTTGTGTTGAATCGCACGACTAAGTTCGAACAAACAATTGTTGATAGGGAAGTGGATTTTGCGCTGGAAAAAATACTAGTTGTTAAAGGAAATGAAAGTGCATGGAATTATTTACGCGGGTAAATTATCATCTATTAATTCTGATAAGTGGAAGTTGATTTACAGAAGTTATAAAAGAAATTATTCTCTCCACAGGATTTTGATGCACGATAAAAATGGTGGGCTGGCCTACAATGAAAAAGTGCTCAATCTATGTGAAAAATTGTACACCAGTGGCTGCCGAGTGAATCACTTATTAGCGTGTATTATCGATATTTGTCAACAGCGATTCAAAGATAAAATTGATCAACCGGAATCTTTATTTCATATTGAGAAAGCATTGCAGGTAAAATATAAAAAAAATTATCTCTAGCCCGCAATGAAACATGAAATAAAACAAATTTTTTCAGATGTGCAACGAATTATCTGAGAAACATGACACAATCAGAAGACGATATTGGAATTACGTATCTAAACAAATAACAGATAAATTAAGTATAACAACACAATAAGTTGAAAAATTAAAAGTTTTAACTGATGTTTTCGACGGTTATGAAGAATTAATTGGTGAAATTTGTTACGTAAAAATTTTGTGATTATTGAAAGTAAGCAAAGAGAAACAAAAACATAAAAGAAATGAGTAAAGATGATTAAAGTTCTCTCTCTCTTATTCAACATTGATTAATCTATTTTATTTATAAAATAGTTACATACTCCCAGGCGATAATAAATAATTTATATAACTAAGTAATTAATTAATTGAGTAATTATAATTTTAATGGCGCAACTAAGACGATTTAATTGGGGACTTTGTTCACAATTGGAAAAAGCTTTCTATTTTGTTCAAATATTTCTGTCTGATTCATTGTTGAAAACTTAAATAATTTTGTTTTCTCTATTTGTTATATTTCTTATTCGTTTTTTCTTGCTTTTCAAAGCGTAAAAATATTTGATTCAATGAATACAATATGGGCATTAGCGTTGCATTTTTATTTATTTATTCTTCTTCTATTATTTTGCTCTCTCGCATTTTTGTGAAGACAAAATGACGGGCAGTGAACTGCATTTACTGACACGCTCATTATTTGTTTTAGGTTGTGTAAAAAAGAGGGAAAAAAATTAAACTGATTTAATTTTCTTCATTAATATTTTTTTCTTGTAAAACATTTCAATAATTTCTTCGCATTATTTCATTTCTTTCTGATATCTGTTGAGATTATTTTATATCTCTCTTGTATGTATTTTGTTTCTCTTATTGTTTAAACTACCGTAAACATTTAACAACCAACATCCAAACAATTATTTTAAACACTCATATTCTATCTCGGTGTTATCCATTCTTTTGTTCGATTGATCTTTTCTTTCTGTCTTTTTTCTATTCAGTTTTTGTTCAGATTTGTTTCTTTTTGTTTATCGGTCAATGGTGGAGTAAATTTTGCACGATCATTTATGGATTATGATCTATTTAAAGCTATTTTACACGTGGTATTAGATTTTCCTTGATAATTCGTTCGGCTTTCATGAATCCATACATTTGTTTCTTGTAATTTTTCTCTTTCACCACGCCCTTTAATTTATGGGTTATAATTGTTCACTTACTTCATTAACATACATTGAAAATATATCGTCGTCATTGTCATTGTGTTGGTTTCCTCTTGTTTCAATTATCGTCTAATCATTTATTCATATTTTTCTTTATTTTATATTTCAGTTTTGCCAATGGAGTTTTTTTAATTTCATTCACGTGCCTGGTCTGGTCAGTTATTTATCCAGTAATTGTTTATCCATTTAATTGGATTGTTGTTAATTAATACAAGCACGATAACAATGAACTTTCCGTTGTGATATTGTTTTTATTTAGGTACGTATTCGATAATTTAATTTATATTTCATTAATTTCTGTGTTTCTTGGTTTCTGTTTTTCTTTCTCTTCATTTAAACTCTACGACTTTTTCCTTCTAACATTGTATAATATATTTATTTGTATATCTGTTTATTTATCTAATTTATTTATTTATTTATTGGACTATTCTTGGCCACAGGCTACCTCGCGGTAATTTTTTTATCTATTTTTCATTGACTTTTAAGCTCATTCTTATCTTTTTTTTTTCGCATTCCTCACAATCCGTTTCATTGTCCAAGCTTTAATTAATTTCATTGTTTTTTCTCTTAGCACTAATTTTTTTTGGTTTTCTCTACGGTAAAGCCTTCTGAATAGAGATAGATTTGCGTATAGTGAGTGGGTAGTGGTTAATTTATGTAGCTAATAGATTAATTTGAGTATAAGAATTCGATTATTCAAGTGGAAATTTTTCACTTTGCATTTTCTTTAGTTTTGTTCTTGAATAATCGATTGAGTAGATATTTTTTTTCGCATATTTCAGTAAAGATAAGTTTATTTCTATCATGATAATACTGTTTTCTTTATTTTCATATGTTTTGTTATATTTTAGTGATAAGAATAATTTATAGTTTTTAGTTTTAGTTTGTGAACGATTTCAGAGTTGACGAGAAAGATAAAAATATCTATTTTTGTATTTTCTTGTAAAATAGCCAGCGGAATTTTACAGACAGATAGACTAGGCGAGTGGGTTGAATTTTCTGGTCCATTATTGTATCTATATAGGCTTTGAATACTTGAATGTATTTTTATAATTGAATTTGTGAAAAATAATCATTGGAAATTGATTTTAGGGTGAAAAATGGAAGTAGAAACTGGGTGGAGCTGTAGTAAATGTGGAATATCTTGCGAACGGTGCATGATAGAATAAAGTTGGAGGAGTTTGATTTTGTAGAGCATGAAATTCTCCATGGAAATACGCCAGAATAATTCATCAATACCACCCCTCACCCAGTTCAACAATTACAGATATAATGAAGATTCTACATAGTACACCAATAAATTTTTTATCTACCGACAAAACTACTCGAGCAAGATCTCGTCTACTTAAAACTTCAGCAGAACACTTTCTTTATCCATCGAGTAATTCATTAATAATAAATATTCAGAGTGTCTATCAATTGTTTATCAACTTATTCCGATAAAATTGTAATTTTCCCTTCTTTCACCCTCATCATCTCTGTATAAATTACAATAATTATCATCATAGTTTTGTCTTAAACTATTGTTCATATTTTTCTGTTTTCAAAGACATTTGGTAGTGATCAAAGAATTGATATTGAGATCAACATTTTTCAATGTGAATCTCTTTCTCAATCTCTCTATTCTTACAAATTAAATCTCTAAACATTTATATATAACTATATATCAATTAATTAATTAATAATCTTCATTTACAACTCGCTGTTAAATGTTGGGGATTATTTTCTATATATTTTATTTCTCACTGAATTAATTTTACTTCTTTCACGTATGACAATTTTTTTCGATGCATCATGTGAATTTCAAAGTTTCAATTCCTTGCACAAAGTTTTGGATAAAATGAAATTAACCAATTAATTAATTAACCAGAGAAGAGGGGAAAGAAAATGATTTTGTGTCATTTTGAGCCTCAAGTCAAGTTTCTTATTAAATAGTTGACCCGAAGGAGGCAGTGGTATAAAAAGGTGGATTTTACAATAGCTCATTAAATGTTAAACAATTATTTTGTCTGCCGGAATTGTTTATGTTTTTTTTGTCAATTGGGGAAAATCATCTCCATGCTAAATTTCTATGCTATTTTAGGTCTTTCCCATTTTCATTCTATCTTGCTTATATTTTCTCTGCTTCTCTCTTGTTATCTGCACAAATATTCTTAATCATTTAATTATCATAAACATTCATTTTTTCACGTTAATCTGTCACAAAAATAAATATTTTTATGTCATTTACGTTACAATCTTACGAACTATGGAAACAACAAATAATTTTTTCTTTCATTTCTATTTTATCATCATTATCGTCCCCTTCGTAATCGTTCTTTATCGTTTTATTTATCCATTAATATTATTATTGTTAATATTATTATAATTATTATGGGTTTCCTTGCTTTGTTTGGGTTTATTTAAATCAATTTAAAAGTTGGTGGCAAAAGTAACTGATGAGGACTCACGAAAATTGAATTGTCGTTTCATTTGGTTATTTAGTTTTGCCTTAAATTTGTTTCTTGTTCGTTTCATTATTTGGTTGCCCCTTTTTTTCTCTGTTGAAACAATAATTGGAATGAGAACGACGATAATTTTCTAATTTACATTTATATTGAAAAGAAAAAAATTGGGGAGAGATAAATGGGTAGAATAATTTATCCAAAAAATATTTTTCTTTGGATTTTCTTCTCATTTTTGCTGGTACTTTGTGAGATTAAGTATTCATTAATTTTATTTTATGTACGAGGGATAGAAAGATTGATATGCGATGGGTTTATTATATTTTATATAAAAAATGAGAAATGAAGGAAGAAAAAAATTGTAATGAGAAAAATTGGGGTAAAATCTGTTTTTTTTTTCTCTCTAACTTTTCCCAACTTTTTCACTTTTACTATTTTGTATTTTCCATTGTTTATTCATACCCTCTATAAAATCGTGTTTTCGTCGTTTTTAATATTCCGTTTGTTGGGAAACTGATGATGAAAAGACTAATTTTAATTCCCTTTTTTTTTCATGTTGGTTTGTGTTTTGTTTCTAATTTAATTTTATATTTATTTCCGCTTGGAAAAATTCAAGTCCATGGTGTTTGCCTGAACGCCGAGTGTCAGAAAGCTGTATCAAGTGCTGCCATTGATGTAGAAATGTCAGGATCAGCACGACAAGCGTCCAGGAATTCAGTGAGTGTAACAACACCATCTTTGTTGCCATCCATTTTCTGTAATGAAATTGTGAACGAAAAAATTCTCCAACTTCAATGGATGATATTTCCGAATCTAATCAACTGATAACATTGATCGAACATTGGTTTTAAAGAAAAAGCGATGGCGAATCGAACAGTACCAATGAAATCCTCTGTAAAAAATTCCTACGTGTATTTCATGATCAATCAATCATCAAAGAAAAAAAAGGTAAATTCGACTCATCTCATTCAATCTTTTCCTCAATTGTATTTAATTTCTACTTATCGAACAAAATTTTTATTTTCGCATCCACTTTTATTCCCTATCTCGAAGTATATTCTACTAAATAATCAGATAATCTCTGCGTGAATAATTAGTAGTATCGAGATTGTTTATTCTTGTCTCTCAAGCAGTTTATAATCATTTTATTCTGACCCAGTTTTCTCGTAAATTTATGGTCGTAGCATTTCGAGTATATATTTTTGTATACATCTATATATATGTAAATGTAAATGTGAATGTGTGTGTTTGTGTGTTATAATGCTGAATTTTACCTGTTATATTTCGACTCGAAACTTTGTGAGCGCAAAAACTAAAATTGAATTGAAAATTCACCGTTCAATAAATGGTTTATGCAAATGACATTAAATTTAATTTGTATGTTTGTACAGTTGTATGTATTTTATGTATGTGTAATCAAATGTACAATTTGAAATGTTCTGTTGTGTGGATAATTTGAATGAAGAATGTTGATTGGTAAAATAATTTGTTATGAAGTGATGAAATAATTTATTCCACGATTTTTTATTAAATTTTGTTTTCATCTTCATTGATGAATTAATTTTTTCTTTTTGTATTTGTTTGCTTTGTATGAAGAAGGGACTCGTGTGCGATTGGTAAATACAATTAGTTTAGTGAAGCCACGAGTTTGGAATTTGTCGTTTGGTATGGATGTCTCTCACTTTGATTTGTACGTAACTGAAATGGCGATTGTGCTTGTGTTTGCATTTGTATACCTATGTGGTTCTCTATGTGTGTGGATACTTGTTCAACTCCAAACGTTTCGTTGAGAGTGGCTTGTACATCTACTAATGCATGTACATGCCTCAATGGGATTCGATTTCACGATGAAATCCTTTTGGGAATTTGCAACTGAACGCAGTCAACATTTACACAAATATATTCCTGACTAAATTTTTCAGTCAATGAAAGAAATTCTTTTATTTTTGTCACCAGAAACAAAACTTACCTGAAACATTCGATCAACTTTTTCTCTTACACCTTCATGATCCATATTCGGATCAGCAAATTTTCCCATGAGTTCATACACTGCTGTAACAATATCTGTCATTTCTTCACGTGTAATGCAACCATCGCCATTAATGTCATACAAAGAAAATGTCCAACGTAATTTTTCATCCATTGATCCTCTTGACAAAATACTCAATCCAGTAACAAAGTCCTGTAACAATAAATAGAATAAATGGATGAATAAATAATATTATATTATTGTGACATTTTTCTTAATTTTTTAGGGCAAGGGTTGGATGAGAAGGGACAATTGTGTGCCAAGAAAGTTAGCGCAATGGAAGATAAAAAAAAGCACGTTTCCTCCAAGCTGTTGATGCGGCAAATTGCCTCTAGTCACGTATAAAAGAATAAAAGTGTTGTAAAAATGAAAAGAAATAGAGAAAAGTGAGAAGGAGAAGCATGAAAAGTTGAAGAGGAAAAACAAAATGAAAAATGAAGAATATTAAATCGTGACTCATAATGATTTAGAGATATAAGTGCAATCAATAGTTAATGAGTAATTCGTTAGTGTCGAAATGAAATTGAGATTAGTCATATGAGATAAAATATGACAAAGAAAAAATGTGGGGAGAAGATTAATGGAATAAATAATGTGTACACTGATGGAAATAAATGAGTAATTAAGAGACCGATTATATTCATGAATATAATCATCCATTGAGCCCTGCAAGGAATGCGATTAGATAGCTGAAATGAGAAAAGTATGGAAACTGTTTAGTATATAAAGCCGAAATTTTTGAAATTGTCTCCAGTAATATAAACCAGAAATTTAGCACAATGTCGTTAAAAATTGTATTAACTTTGTGTCTCATTTGTGCTCTGTGGATGTCAGTGCATGGAAAAACCAAAGAGTACAGTTTCCCAGTTGATTGGAAACATGAATTGGAGAAATGCAATGACTCTAATATAGGATTTGCTTATCCCACTTTTGAGTTAAAAGATGTCACGACTGAAAACTTTCCACGTGATTCGTTGCGTAACGGAACTGTTGTGACAGTTTATGGAGAGTTTGAATTCAAGGTTGGTATGAAGCCTACATTTATTGAAGAATTGCCGTTGGACTGGTATGAAAAGAATTTTGACAGCATAAGTTATGTAGGCGAATGGGAAATGAATGATCCCGAAGATCCCAAGAGAACATCTCAAATCGAACTCTACATTTTTCCAACTGGTGAATTTAAATTGAAGATGTTTATGTTCGTTGATAAAATCAAACATAAATGTAATTCGTTATCAATGCACATTAGGGAATTGGTGATTGAAGTTTAATTCGTGGATATTCATTCCTTGGATTTTGTTTCATTGGTACAAAGATATAAATCAGGAGCGTAACGATATTAAAAGTTGTCCCAACATTTTGTCTCATTTTTGCTTTATGGACTTCAGTACAAGAAGAAATCTACAATATTTATGGTGATTGGAAATTCCAATTGGATGGATGCTCTAAAGCTGACTACGGATGTCACTCGAATGGTACTCAGATAAAAAATGATGTGGCAGACAGTTTGCCACGTTTTGATTTGAGTGAAAATAGTACTGTGGATCTTCATGGAAGATTTGAATTGGGTATTCAACCATTAGAGTCCCGAGTATCATTTCTGTTTAATAATTGATTGTTCCCATCGATAAATTAATGTCTCATTGAAATCTTGAAAATATTACTTTGTATCAGCGTTTTGTAACTACCGATGTTGAATTATTTTTTTGATAAATTTTCTTTTGTTCACATTCCTTTTATTTTTCTGATATTGTATTGATTGTGATTCAAAATTAGACAGACATAATTGCTATCAAATGTTGATAATTCGCTCGTTAGTGTTGATGTGAAGCCGAATTTTCTAGAATATCGTCGAATAAACAAGTGGAGAAGACAAAAAAATTGATTTGAATGAATTTTTCCATTTTCTTTCCTCCTAATTTGTCATTTCCATCCCTCTAAGTATTTTTTTTTCGCCACATTCTTGTAATATATAGGCAACTTCTCAGTAAAGTCCATGAATGAGGGTTCATAGTCTCTCCTATTTTTTCCCATTTCAGATACGAAAGTATCCTGATAAATAATCTCCATTTTCTCTTCCAACTTTTTCCACACTTTCGGTTCTTTTTTTTCTTTCACCCTATTTTTTTCATTTATCCTTAAGCTTTTTTCTTCCTGTTTATCTTTTGCAATATTGCGAGAACTCGGAGTAAATGTATGAAGGTGTGTGAAGGATTGTGAAGGGTGTGAAATGGTTTTAGGGTGGTTGGAGTTGTAATGTCGTTGTGAAATTTCGGACATTGTATAAATTTCTGTTGAACTGTTGAGCTTTAAGTATGTGATATTACTCGTAATCCCTCTCAACCATTTAATCTTACTTAGATTCCACAACATTTTATCCCCTTTCATTTATCTATATCACACGCAGTATTTATCTCGCTTTATTAAAACTTGTGACATAATAATTGAACTTATTAAAACGAAACAAAGAAGCGAAAAAAAAAGTATAAACACCAACAATTGATGGAATAAATAGAATATAGATTAACAACTTGTTGATAGAATTGAAATTAAAACGATCAACAATCCACATAATGTGATACACGTGGAGCAGTAGAGCCATATCAATAAAATTTTGATTATCTTACCCTAAGGCAAGATAATTAAAACGTATTGAACGAGAGTTCAAAGTAGGGCATCCGTTCAGTATATAAAACCGAATTCCCCAACCTTTTCATCAGACGTGTAAAAATTTGTCTATAAACATATAAACCAGAGATTTACCGCAATGTCGTTGAAAATCGTCCTGACTTTTTGTCTCATTTCTTCTCTGTGGACTTCAGTGTATGGAGAAACCTACAATTTCGTTGGTAATTGGAGCATCAGATCCCACAAGTGTGATATTGCTCAGAACCCACGGATGAAATCGGTTGAGATACCAATTACTTCGACAAAAAAAATTTCATTTGATTCGATTGGTACCAACTCTACTGTGATAATTCGTGGTAACTTTGAATTGAAGCTGGGATCAGAAAAGGTTGTTAGAATATCTGAATTGCGTTTGCCATACGACGGCCTTGCCGGTGGCCGCATCCCAGATTTCAACATCAGGTGGAATGTGAAAGAGCTTGATGAGAAAATCTCTTATTCTCTCGTGCTAGTCATCTTTCTCATGAATCGACCTGATATGTTCGAATTGATCCTGGTGGATCAGGTTACAAGTGACCATTATGATAATTATTCTATGCTCATGCACGTAACGGAGATAGAAATTACAGTTTAATTGGAGCTGTTTGTTTTCTGGAATTTGTCTTCTTGATGAATCAATCTTTTCAAATGTAATAATCAATTG